>JAPPVO010002767.1:0-192500 GCA_030407325.1 Camellia japonica | reverse complement strand
CACTTATTTAATTAACAGAATGCCAACCCGGGTTTTGCAATATGTCACACCCCTAGAATATTTCAAAAAAACCTTTCTTGATTGCAGAATTAATTCAGATTTGCCTTTAAAAATTTTTTGCTATACTATTTTCGTTCACATACCCAGCCAAATTCGATCCACATTTGATCTTAGAGCAGAAAAATGTGTTTTCATCGGGTATGCTCCAAACAAAAGAGGCTACAAGTGCTATAATCCTCAAACAAAAAACATTCGGGTGATTATCTGTCTCTACTTCATCTCCATTTCCTTCAACGGTTTTACCTAATGTTATACCCACAGATTGTGATCTTCCTCTAGCCATTACGAAAGGAATTCGAAAATGTACCCAACATTCCATTGCGAAATATTTATCTTATGATAAACTTTCCAAAAGTCATAGAGCATTTACTTCAAAAATATCTAACCTGTTTGTTCCTAGAATTATTAAGGAAGCCTTGGATGATCCTAATTGGAAATCAACAGTTACGGAAGAGATGAATGCTCTAGAAAAGAACGGTACTTGGATGTTAGTGAATCTGCCTAAGGACAAAAAGACAGTGGGGTGCCAATGGGTATTTATAGTGAAGTGCAAAGCTGGATGGTAGCGTGGAAAGCTATAAGGTGAGACTCGTGGCAAAAAAGTTTACACAAACCCTCGGGATTGACTACCAAGAAACCTTTGCTCCAGTTGCCAAGATGAACTCAATTCGGGTTTTACTGTCACTAGCAGTTAATTCCGGCTGGCCTCTACATCAATTAAATGTAAAAAATGCCTTCTTAAATGGAAATCTAGAAGAAGTCTATATGAACCTACCTCCAGGTTTTGAAAAGAAGTTTGGTATAGATAAAGTCTGCAAATTAAACAAGTCTCTATACAGCCTCAAACAATCCCCAAGGGCGTGGTTTGAACGCTTTGGGAAGGTTGTAAAAACCTTGGATACAGTTAAAGCCAACCAAACCATACTATGTTCTATAAACACTCAAGAGAAGGTAAAGTAGCTATCTTGATTGTTTATGTAGATGACATAATTCTAACTGGTAATGATAGTGCCGAATCGAAAAAGTTAAAGAAGGGACTTGCTAAAGATTTCGAGATAAAGGTCCTGGAGCACTAAGATACTTTCTTGGAATGGAGTTCGCTAGATCTAAGGAGGGCATTTTTGTCACTCAGCGCAAGTACACAATTGACTTGCTCAAAGAAACAGGCTTGCTCGGATGTAAAGCTGCTGAAACACCAACCGAGCTCAACTTGAAGCTACAGCATGCTAGAATTGAAGATGTGGTGAATATAGACCAGTTTCAGAGACCTGTTGGAAGACTGATATACTAATCTCACACGCGTCCCGACATAGCATTCGCAGTAAGCAGAGTAAGCCAATTCATGCATTCACCAGGAAAGGAGCACTTTGAAGAAGCATACAGGATCCTAAGGTATCTAAAGGGAACTCCTGATAAAGGCTTGATATTTAAAAAACAAGGACATCTTCAAGTGGAAGTACATACAGATGTAGATTGGGCTGGAAGCATCACTAACCGGAAATCACATTCCTTGGACTTCTTACATTTACTTTGGTAATCACATAACCTTTTTCCTTTTCAGGGCCCACCGGCCATACCACCGGCCCCGGAGGTTCTTCTACTGCCATCGGAATTTCCTCAAATTCAAACGACGACCTTCCCATTGCTACAAGGGTCACAAGGTTCAGGACCGGCAGGGCAGTACTTCCAGATGTTGAAGAAGAACCAAGTGTTGGGGCCGCACCAACTACTGAGGCTGAGCCAGTTGTGGAGGCTGCAGAAAATGAAGTTCCCCCTGCGGTGGAAGTTGTTGCGGGCAGCCTAGTTCGAGGGTGCAGAGCCTCCAAACCCCGCTGATTCTGTGCACTCCGACCGTTCCTCTATCGGCAGTACTTCCAGTTATTGAAAAAGAACCAAGTGTTGGGGCCGCACCAACTACTGAGGCTGAGCCAGTTGTGGAGGCTGCAAAAAATGAAGTTCCCCCTGCTGTGGAAGTTGTTGCGGGCAGCCTAGTTCGAGGGTGCAGAGCCTCTAAACCTCGCTGATTCTGTGCACTCCGACCGTTCCTCTGTCGGCAGTACTTCCAGATGTTGAAAAAGAACCAAGTGCTGGGGCCGCACCAACTACTGAGGCTGAGCCAGTTGTGGAGGCTGCAAAAAATGAAGTTCCCCCTGCTGTGGAAGTTGTTGCGGGCGGCCTAGTTGGAGGGTGCAGAGCCTCCAAACCCCGCTGATTCTGTGCACTCCGACCGTTCCTCTGTCGGCAGTACTTCCAGATGTTGAAAAAGAACTAAGTGCTGGGGCCGCACCAACTACTGAGGCTGAGCCAGTTGTGGAGGCTGCAGAAAATGAAGTTCCCCCTGCTGTGGAAGTTGTTGCGGGTGGCCTAGTTGGAGGGTGCAGAGCCTCCAAACCTCGATGATTCTGTGCACAACGACCGTTCCTCTGTCGACGGAGAGGATTTTTTCCCTGAGACCCCAAGGGAAGATAGCGGCATGAGAAAGCCGCTGGAAGTTGCACCACCTTCCTTTGGAGTTGCATCTGGTGGTTCCTCCCAGTCCACTGAGTCTCCATTGGTTCAGCAGACCCCACTTCCGAACACCCAAGTGGCTGAAGAGAGTGCAAGTGTAGCGGCTGCTTCCACTGTTCCTGCTGTGGCCCCTCCAAATTTGGACCAACTTGCAGAGGTTGCTGTCGCTGGGACTTCTGACCCAATTGCTTCGGCAACCTCTGAACAGCTGGCAGACTTGTACCCCACTCACTTTCCGAAAGTGCCAGCTGACCTTGGGGTATCCCAAGATTTTTATACTAGAATGGATACCACTGCTGTTCCAGATCTGAACGTTGGAGACTGCCAGATGGATGACCTCTTTTCAGAGCGACATGACGGTGCAGGCAGCTTTAGTCTTTCTCGCGAGGCTAGTTCACCCGGTTGCCAACGCTGCATCTACCCATTCCAATGTTGTTGGGCAATCATCTTCAGGGGAAGTGCGTCGTCCTCAGACCTTCGGTCGCTCCACCAGTCTCCTTCCAATGATTGAAGCTGGCGGGGGTGTGAGAGAGTCCCCTCAGCCCTCAGAGAAAGTTTCTTTTCTATGTTACTGGGTCCCTTCCGCAGCCGCTCCCACTCTCGCCCCGCATCCAGGCGCTGCACCCCGGCACCTTTCCTGCTTTTAATGTTCCTGGATCCATGGTGCAGACAGCACTGCTGGAGTCACTCGCCAGCTTCATTCACGACCTTGCTACTAAGAAGATTATGACCACCCCTTGCAAGTTCGTGGAAAGTGCCGAGGCAAACCTAAGCGGCTTTAAGAGGAACAGTTTAGACCTATCGTGGATGAGGGATAGGCTTCAGGCAGTCGATGGTTTCCTCGAGCATGCAGACATCGTGGCGATGATAGGGCCAGTTTTGAACCCATCGTCTACTCGTCAACTTGTAGTACCCGCTGCTGCTTGCCTCAGCAACTTTGTAGGGGCCTTCCCATCTTAGTGAGAACTTGGGAATTAGTTGCCCCCGCATGATTTCGTCCACTGTCTTCCATACCACGTCCCCTTTATTGAACTTCTTGTGCTGAACAGATTGATTGTAGGCACCTGCTATGGATTGATGATACTTTTCCATTCCCCGCAAGGCCCGATCTCTTCTTTCTTCAACTGCCTCTATGTCATTCTTTCTGCTGTCTGGAACTAAGTGTGCTGACATAGCCATTCTTGCTGAGGGTATTGCCAACTCAACTGGTAACACAGCTTCGGACCCGTACACTAGGGAAAATGGGGTTGCCTGAGTTGGCTCTCTCTTTGACGTTCTATACACCCAGAGTGCTACGGGGAGTCGTTCAGACCATGTGCCCCCTACTTCATCCATCATTTTACTCAATATTCAGATGATGGTTTTGTTGGTCGCGTCAGCTTGTCCATTCCCTTGGGGGTAGTATGAACTAGACTTGTGCTGCTTGATCTGGTAGGCGTTCAGTAGGGATGGCAATATCAACCCAGCCCAACGGGGACCCAGACTGCCCCGTCTCGATAAATCGGGTTTTCCCCAAAAATTATTCACCATAGGGCCGGGGCTGGTATTGAAAAATACATCCCTGAAAATTTTCGGGCCGAGGACGGGGATAGGCTCGTCAGCCCCGACCCCGCCTTGAAATTTCCCCGATTCATCCCCGCCTCTGTTTCTCTTAGTTGTATTATATAAATATCCATTTCACTTTTGATCTTATCTTCTCTCTCACTGACTCTCAACTATCTCACTCTCTCTCTGACTCTTATCTTCTCTCTCTCAACTCTCTCACTCTCTTCACTCTCTCGTTTTCAACTCTCTCACTCTCTCTCAACTCTCTCGTTCTTCTCTCTCAACTCAACTCTCTCACAGTCACGACACGGCGACATCACCACCACCACCACCGTTGGCCCCGACCCCCCTCTCTCTTCTCCTCGCCTCAGTTTCTCTTTCTCTCTCTCCACTTCGTCTCTCTCTATTCTTGAGCAGAAGGTCCATCTCTCTCTCACCAAAACCGAACCCACCACCACAGCCACCGTCGATCTCGCCATAGAGCCTGGTCATTGGCGTCGCTCAGATCTGTTATCCCTCTCTCTCTCTGATTTGATGTTGTTGATCTGTATTGTTCAGAATAATTTTTTTTAATCTGTGTTAGTTATATATTGAACAAAATTGATCTGTTAGATCTGTTATATATTGATCTGTTAATTTTTTTTTTGATTTGTGATATATATTGATTAGTCAGTGAGTTGTTGAACAAAATTCAAAAAAAAAAAAAAAAGCTCGGGGATATTTCATGGTCGGGGAAACCCAATCCCCGTTAGGGGACGGGGACGAGAGGGTGATGGGCTCCCCTGGCGAGGTTCGGGGGCGGAGGTGGGGATTTTTTAATCTTTGGGGATCGGGGACAGGGAGGGCAGTCCCTGGCCCCGCCCCACCCCGTTGCCATTCCTAGCGTTCAGCAGTCTTCCCACATAACGATTTACAAAGGGAGTTCCGTTGTTGGACAACATTACTTTTGGTATGCCAAACCTACAGATTATGCTTTCTCTGATGAAGTTGGCTACTCCTGCCCCGTCTACCTTATCGGTATAGCCTCCACCCACTTGGTACTAACTTCAGTCGCTGCAATCTGTGGCCTTTCGATTGTTGCGCTGTCAAATGCCTAAGTATGGAACAGGTAAGGGGTCTTGATGTTGTGCAGCTCAACCGCCAGTGCATGTATCAAGTTCCCAAACTTCTGGCAGGATTGGCATCTCCTTACAAAGTTTTTAGCATCTTCTTCCATTGTCGGCCAGTAGTAGCCGAGGTGAATGAGATGTCCATATAATCGCTGCCCTCCTTGATGTTCTGTCTTGTGGGCTTCCCTTAGCACCTCATTTGCCTCATCTTTTAGTCAAGGAAGAAGCGGAGGGCCCGCCTCTTAACTCTGATTGCATCGGCTTTGTTCTCAGGCAGTGTGCCATTTCCAAGGTAGTCGACATATGGTTGCCTCCATTCTTCACTGCTTAAGAAATGGGCTTCCTCTTCCTTAGGATGGCATTGACATTTTAGCCAAGGCATCGAGGAAACAGTTGTGTGTTCGAGGGGTATGCTGGATTTGGACATTATCAAATTGAGTGAGCAACCTTTGAACCACGACGCGATACGGGGCCAACAAAGGCTCCTTTAAGGCGAAATCACCTATTGTTTGCCTGACAACTAACTCGGAGTCACCCCAAATTTCAACTTGCGGAGGCTCTTCTTTTGGGCAGCGATTAGACCCAGTATCAACGCCTCATATTCAGCCTCGCTGTTTGAACATTCAAAATCAAGCTTATATGATAGATGAAACTTCTCTCCTTCTTCACTGGTTAGTGTTATGCCAGCTCCGCCTTTCCCAGCTCCCGAAGCTCCATCAAATTTTAAGTCCCGATCAGCCTCAACTGTAGCTGCTGAGACATGGACCTCACCTGGTAGAGATACCTCTACAGGTTCATGTTCACCAGATGGGAATTGGGCCAGTAAGTCTGCAAGTGCTTGGCTCTTAATAACCTTGGGAGTAACACAAGTGATGTCATATTCTGCTAGAGCCAAAAGCCATCTTGTCAACCTTCCAGTCAGAGCAGGTTTGTTTAGCAAGTAGCAGACCGGATCACTCCGAGGTCACAACATGGATCGGGTGTGCCAAAAAATAGTGGCACAACTTCCGCGCTGTGAAGATTAAGGCTAAACAATGCCTCTCAATTGGGGTATATCGCGACTCTACACCATTGACTTTGCGACTGATGTAATAGACTGGCTTCTCAATGCCATCTATGTCTTGGACAAGTAGAGCCCCAATAGACCGAGGTGTAGACGTCAGGTACAGTAGCAGAGGCTTGTTGGGTTGTAGGGCAATCATTGTAAGTGCCTTCTTTTTTTTTGGGAGGGTAAGTCATAAAATAAAGACAATGAAAACTTACAAGTTTACAACGGGCATACCCCAAGCACACCCAACAACAAACAAATAAAAAGAAAATGCAACCAACATAGCTACCAACATAACTACCACTGCACCCCCCTAAGAAGGAGGTAAACAAGAAACTGAGAACACAATAACCCAACTCTGTCCATATATCCTTTTTGTCCTCAAGTAACCCCTACCACCAAATATAATAGATGGGAACTTGAGGTGGATATATGGGCAAAGATATACATAAAAACACCATAAAGCTAATAAACATAACAGACACTTTAACAAAACAACAACCCTCAAGCCGAGACAAAAATGATACTCAACCCCACAAGCCCCCAGTCTTTACTGCAGATAAAAACATGGAATCCAATAAGCATCCCACTCCTCACCGCCGTGACATCCAAGCCACTTAACCAAAGTCGTGACGGAGGATAAAATATACCCCATGAGAAATCCCAGCAAAGTCACATGAAGCTAGCACGGTCAAAAACCATAAGCCACGATCTAAGGAGTTGAAGTGAACAATAATAACCCCTCAGCAACAAACCAATACACAGCCAACAAAATCATGAGAGCAATCATCACATCCCCCAGTCCCTTCCTTGGTAGATCACAAGCCTCAAACCCCACGGCAGTGTGCCCTTCACTCCATGTCAGGCGTGGCAACGCGATCAATCAGGACGGGTCACATGAAGACAAGAAACGACCAGAAAACCGGTAGCTATCCTTCCGCTCATCTCCCAATCTCTAACTCGGCTGGTTATCGAACCACAAATCCCCATAGCAGTGACTCCCCAATCACTCTTGGCGGAGATGGCTCAAAACCACCCTCATATCGAGTCACATGAGGATCACACAATCAATCATCATAAAATAATCAACTATACAAGATCCGCTGCTAAGAGACTAAACAAAAAAAATTTCCAAAAATGAACCCATTAAGCAATGGTCCAAAATAATAACCTGCCCACTAATCCAATACACTTGAACACCCGAAAACTTGGGCCACAAAAAATAAAGCGGCACCAATAAGCACGTGGGCCACAGTGAGTTGCCTGAAAGATTTACAATATAAATTGAGCCCACACGTGGCCCACCAACAAAATAACCCACGGCCTAACAAACTTGCACCAGCCCAAATCACTAGCAAAAACCGTGGAGCCCACCAACTCAGCACACGCACAGGATACAACTATCCACCAATATATAGAATATATATAAAGATGAATAGACAATTACCCATCCCAACAAGCAACACAGTGTCCTAGAGAACAGACAGGTCTGCACGCCGACCACTTTCACACGGCACCACACCCGTGGTCACTCGTACCAAAGAGCGTGAAGCTCTAACCCTTTGCATCCGACTAACTCGTCAATGAACAGCAGCGACAGTGCAACAAATCAAATACCAGCACCGTATAACACAACCAGCTCACAACGTCGTCAACCAGCGTTGGCCGGCCGAACAGAATCTGCAATGGAGCTGGACCCCCTTCTGTCGCTAGATCTAAGGAGGGCATTTTTGTCACTCAGCGCAAGTACACAATTGACTTGCTCAAAGAAACAGGCTTGCTCGGATGTAAAGCTGCTAAAACACCAACCGAGCTCAACTTGAAGCTACAGCATGCTAGAATTGAAGATGTGGTGAATATAGACCAGTTTCAGAGACCTGTTGGAAGACTGATATACTAATCTCACACGCGTCCCGACATAGCATTCGCAGTAAGCAGAGTAAGCCAATTCATGCATTCACCAGGAAAGGAGCACTTTGAAGAAGCATACAGGATCCTAAGGTATCTAAAGGGAACTCCTGATAAGGGCTTGATATTTAAAAAACAAGGACATCTTCAAGTGGAAGTACATACAGATGTAGATTGGGCTGGAAGCATCACTAACCGGAAATCACATTCCTTGGACTTCTTACATTTACTTTGGTAATCACATAACCTTTTTCCTTTTCAGGGCCCACCGGCCCCGGAGGTTCTTCTACTGCCATCGGAATTTCCTCAAATTCAAACGACGACCTTCCCATTGCTACAAGGGTCACAAGGTTCAGGACCGGCAGGGCAGTACTTCCAGATGTTGAAGAAAACCAAGTGTTGGGGCCGCACCAACTACTGAGGCTGATGCCAGTTGTGGAGGCTGCAGAAAATGAAGTTCCCCCTGCGGTGGAAAGTTGTTGCGGGCAGCCTAGTTCGAGGGTGCAGAGCCTCCAAACCCCGCTGATGATTCTGTGCACTCCGACGTTCCTCTATCGGCAGTACTTCCAGTTATTGAAAAGAACCAAGTGTTGGGGCCGCACAACTACTGAGGCTGAGCCAGTTGTGGAGGCTGCAAAAAATGAAGTTCCCCCTGCTGTGGAAGTTGTTGCGGGTAGCCTAGTTCGAGGGTGCAGAGCCTCTAAACCTCGCTGATTCTGTGCACTCCGACCGTTCCTCTGTCGGCAGTACTTCCAGATGTTGAAAAAAGAACCAAGTGCTGGGCGCACCAACTACTGAGGCTGAGCCAGTTGTGGAGGCTGCAAAAAATGAAGTTCCCCCTGCTGTGGAAGTTGTTGCGGGCGGCCTAGTTGGAGGGTGCAGAGCCTCCAAACCCCGCTGATTCTGTGCACTCCGACCGTTCCTCTGTCGGCAGTACTTCCAGATGTTGAAAAAAGAACTAAGTGCTGGGGCCGCACCAACTACTGAGGCTGAGCCAGTTGTGGAGGCTGCAGAAAATGAAGTTCCCCTGCTGTGGAAGTTGTTGCGGGTGGCCTAGTTGGAGGGGTGCAGAGCCTCCAAACCTCGATGATTCTGTGCACAACGACCGTTCCTCTGTCGACGGAGAGGATTTTTTCCCTGAGACCCCAAGGGAAGATAGCGGCATGAGAAGCGCTGGAAGTTGCACCACCTTCCTTTGGAGTTGCATCTGGTGGTTCCTCCCAGTCCACTGAGTCTCATTGGTTCAGCAGACCCCACTTCCGAACACCCAAGTGGCTGAAGAGAGTGCAAGTGTAGTGGCTGCTTCCACTGTTCCTGCTATGGCCCCTCCAAATTTGGACCAACTTGCAGAGGTTGCTGTCGCTGGGACTTCTGACCCAATTGCTTCGGCAACCTCTGAACAGCTGGCAGACTTGTACCCCACTCACTTTCCGAAAGTGCCAGCTGACCTTAGGGTATCCCAAGATTTTTATACAAGAATGGATACCACTGCTGTTCCAAATCTGAACGTTGGAGACTGCCAGATGGATGACCTCTTTTCAGAGCGACATGACAGTGCAGGCAGCTTTAGTCTTTCTCGCGAGGCTAGTTCACCCGGTCGCCAACGCTGCATCTACCCATTCCAATGCTGTTGGGCAATCATCTTCAGGGGAAGTGCTTCGTCCTCAGACCTTTGGTCGCTCCACCAGTCTCCTTCCAATGATTGAAGCTGGCGGGGGTGTGAGGGAGTCCCCTCAGCCCTCAGAGAAAGTTTCTTTTCTAAGTTACTGGGTCTCCTCCGCAGCTGCTCCCACTCTCGCCCCGCATCCAGGCGCTGCACCCCGGCACCTTTCCTGCTTTTAATGTTCCTGGATCCATGGTGCAGACAGCACTGCTGCAGTCACTCGCCAGCTTCATTCGCGACCTTGCTACTAAGAAGATTCTGACCACCCCTAGCAAGTTCGTGGAAAGTGCCGAGGCAAACCTGAGCGGCTTTTAAGAGGAAACAGTTTAGACCTATCGTTGATGAGGGATAGGCTTCAGGCAGTCGATGGTTTCCTCGAGCATGCAGACATCGTGGCTGATAGGGCCAGTTTTGAACCCATCGTCTACTCGTCAACTTGTAGTACCCGCTGCTGCTTGCCTCAGCAACTTTGTAGGGGCCTTCCCATCTTAGTGAGAACTTGGGGAATTAGTTGCCCCCCGCATGATTTCGCCACTGTCTTCCATACCACGTCCCCTTTATTGAACTTCTTGTGCTGAACAGATTGATTGTAGGCACCTGCTATGGATTGATGATACTTTTCCATTCCCCGCAAGGCCCGATCTCTTCTTCTTCAGCTTGTACATCAGCTAGAGTAACAAAGTGAGTGGCTGGAATGGTCCAGTCTGCTCCTGGGTAGCTGAACCAGCGGCCGCACCGTTCGCCTGAAGTACTGCCGGAGGCAACTGGATCGGAGCCCGAACCTCAGGGAACAGGTTAGGCACTAGGTTTGGGACTGCTACGGGCGGAGGTGCTTGCGTTGGAGCTGGTCGAGAAGCCATGGCCATAATAGCCTCAGTGAGAGATTACAAAGCTGGCAGGATCTCCCTCTACGTATCTTGGAGTGACTGAACTGCCTCAATCACAACACTGTGGTCACGGTCCTCCGCATGTGCTGCTCCGCCATTTGAAAAGCCTTGCTAAACTTCATCCTCTGCCATTTTTTTCCAGTGAGATGTGTAAACCACTGCGAGTATGAACCATCAACAAAGCAGCCTCCCCAACAGAGTCGCCAAAAATGTAAGGGGGTTCGAGGTTAGCGAAGGTGATTAGAGAGGCAAAACTATGCTAATGGTCCAAGAATGGTGGAAGTGGCTTGAGAATGAGCAGCAGCAACTGTTTGGAAGTTGGAGAGTGTGCAGCTGGGTAAGGGTGAAGCAAGTAGCTCAAGAAGAAATGTATGGCAGTGCCAAAATGGACAGCATCTCCCCCAAATCCCCAAAATTCCTCTTGTTGAACCATCGGAAATGGGTCCTATTTATATAGGCTTTTCCTTGGCACCAAGAGGACACCAAATGGCCAAATAGAGAGAGGACATGTGTCCTAGAGGATCACATGGAATATTCTGCCTTGAGCCACCAGGCTGAACGTGCCACGTGTCCTTTTGCATGTACTGTGTACTATCTGTTTGCCTCCGCAACTACCTTTTTGAGCCTCAGCAAGTGTAGTTGCGACGGGAGTGTTTGGCGCTGCAACTCCCTCTTGAACCTCAGCAAGTGCAGTTGCAGCGGTAAACTTTGCTACTGCACTTGCCTTCTCAGTTCTACTTGGCCACTACATGCATTCTTAGGACTCCATTAGTCTGCTATCGACAATGTTCGTGCTCACCGCAACGAAGCCTTCACCCTTAGCCACCTAACCACAAACTCCCCAGCTTCCCCGGGCGAAGGCCACAGCCAAGCCTGCTATCAGCCGTGCTGTGCCTTAGTACCAAGTCCAAGGGGCTTCCTTAGTCCTGCCTGTGCGACTAAGGCAGGTCTATGACCTGGGTAATGAAAAGGGAGTCCCTTATGCTAAGGCTACCCTGCTCCCATCTTCGCGGGATCGTCGCGGTAAACTGGTACCCTGGGCCTGCTATCAACTCCAACCAATAAGTCTTGGGGCCTATTATCAGCCCTGGGCTAGTAATGCCTTGGGGCCTGCTATCAGCGCCAGGCATTACCCTCTCCTTGCAGAGGGGAAGCTTTTCCCAGAGGCTGCTATCACCTTGCCGGGATGTTCCCTCCGCAAGTTGGTTGCGGCGGCAGTAGTTGCTGCGGCAGTCATTTCCCGTGGCAAGTTCAAAAGGCATAACCGACAATATTGGAGATGGCGACGCCGACAAAGTGCCTCTGCAACTTGGGCGCCTCTGCAACTTAGTTGCTTCGGTTCTCTTCTTCCCTCAGCAACTCCAGGTGGCGACGGAACCGAGAATACTTGGAATGGCGGCACTAAGACAAAGTGCCTCTACAACTTGGTCGTCGCAACTGTCGCCTCTGCAACTTAGTTCCTTCGGCTTTCTCTTTCCCTCATCAACTTTGGATGGTGGCGGAGCTGAAGATATTAGGAATGGCGGCACTGAGGCAAAGTACCTCGACAACTTCCCCGCTGCATGTATTCCCTCTGCAACTTGACCGTCGCATGTGTTCCCGCTGCAACTTGACTTGGTCATTTTCCTTCGTGGAGTCTGTTTGGACCCTTGGCGGGTCGAACCTACTCCGGCCCACTTCCCTTGGACTTTAGCCCATGCTCCTTTTTCATTCCTGGTCGCCTCTTTGGGACGACCTCAGCACTTAGACCCATACTTAATTTGGGGTTTAATTTCTGACCCTCTACAAAAACAGAACGTAGTGGCTAAAAGTAGTGCTAAAGCTGAATTTAGATCAGTGGCTCATGGAATTTGTAAAGCTTTGTAGATCGAGAGATTATTGGAAGACTTGACAATTCCAAGAACATCACCAATGGAAGTTTACTGTAACAAGGCAGCAAATGCAATTGCTCATAATTTTGTTCTTCACAACAGAACTAAGCATGTGGAAGTCGACAAGCACTTTATCAAACAAAAGATTGAGAAGGGATTGATCTACATGTCTTATATACCCACTGCGGAGTAAATTCCAGATGTTCTTACAACGGGACTACTACACAAGAGGCAGTTCGACCACCTAATCTACAAGTTGGCCATGGAAGACATTCAAGCCAACTTGAGGGGGAGTGTTGGAAATGGGAAGAAAATAATTCTGCCAAGATATGGCTGAATTGTTTAGGATATCACAACTTTAAATATCTAGATTTAGTCAATACTATAGAATAGGAAAGTTTATATTTAGAATTAGAATTAGTAGCTAAATAGTAGCGAATCAGTCCTCAAAATCAGTAGCTAATCAGTCCCTTATTTTATGCCATGTATCTCCTATTAATAGAGGTGCTGTGTGTACATTGTTTAAATATGAGAATAAGAAATATTATTCTTTCTAGCTTTCAGTCAAAATAATAAAATCCAATTTTCCAACTAGTACCAAGCATGTAGATTTTGAATTTCTGAACAAACTTAATTAAGGTATTTCAAAATGGCCTATTTGACTAATCAATAAATTAATGGAAGGAAAATAACACGGTGCAGCTGTTAATAGAGTAAGTAGAACTTCAATTGGCGAACAATAATGCAAGACCCCAAATGTTCTAGCAAACACTCACATGGGTGTTGGTCCCACACCCATGTTAGTGGTGGATTTTTTGGTAAATTTTTCCGTATCCCTAGGCATTTTGCTCATTGGTGAAATATGGCAAGAGACGAAAACCACAAAAGAAAGACACGAAAAGGAGCATAATGTAACTACTAGGGAATCCTGAAAAACAAACTCACTTGGTAAGTCAACGAGAGATGGAAATAAGTTGAACAAATGATCCAAGAGACATCAATGCTGGAAACACACTTAGAAACGATTTTTCTGATCTGCATCAAAAAAGAAAATAGAAAAAAAATATATGTATGAAAGTTAGTAATGCCCTTCACTGCAGATTAAGTCCATAGTATCTCCGAAAGCATTCTTTTAGATCCTCCTTTTTGAAATTAAACATATGTGTTTAGTTGTCAAAATTTCCATTAAGCTCAATCAGTTTCAATACGAAATTACTATACCATATTTTGTTCCAACAAGGTCGGGAAGGTGCATAATAACTTTAAACATACAAAATAAGGTGTGGCATCACATAAGCAACGAAATTTATTCCTGAAGTAGCATTGACAAGACAAAAATAAAATAAAACTACAATTATGAATACCAATATATATGAAGGGTCTTGCTAAAAAGTGCCCTGGGACACGAAAAGTAGACCAAAAAATAAATTTGAAAACACAAGACACTTCTTATTAAATTCAATGCAGTTTTTATTGAAATTAATGCACTTCTTTTAACTGTTTGACCTATTTTCAAGACACTTCCTTATTTCAATCCCAATATTCAGCACTTTTAGCATTTGTCATATACAAATATCAAGTTATAAGGACACAACAATTGCACGAATTATAACGAAGATCATTCCAATAAAATAAATGAAATATATCTTTTAAGAACGGAACCAAAAAGATGACACAAGGAACTTACTTCTCTACATTTCATGAGCTTTAGCATTAATGGAAAAAACTACAAATGCAAGACTGATGTTAGAGGAGGATAAGTTACCAAAATATTTGATATACATGTTTCATATTTCTTCTTTTCTACTTCTAAATCTGAAAATTCAGTCAAATAAAGAAACTAAATCCTATGCAAAGAATCGTGCCAATCTCAAATCATACCTAAGGGAGTAATGTAGGGAAATTAGTTAGAAGTTTTCTCTTGTTAAGATTTCGAAAGTCAGTGTAGCAGGGTCTAAAGATTCACTGCAATCAAACATTGGAAGAGTGATTTTCAAATATGATTTATCATATGATATACATAAATAGAGAATAATTGTTAGATGAAATCATAATTTCATTTTTTCCCCACAAATAAACTATTGTGAAAGGACTACAAACTAAACCATCTTTACCGGCTCAAACATGAATGAATGAAGGTCCTCCTACTGGGATCAGTATCATGTAGAACCACCTCTCCAAAATAAAGAAAAAATAGACGAATTTCCTGAGTAAAATTGTAGAATAAAAGAACATTGCTTACATTAGCACATATGTAAGCATAATGATGAGGGGAAGAACTACGAGAGAGGCAAATATCAAGCACCAAAAATACTTCAACATTCCAAATAAATAGTAACTGCAAGTTAATAACACCTGCAATAAATTTATGGTCATTTTTTTCCATGTTTTGTTTGGTTCTGTTTTGAATGAGAACCATCATGGCTCAAGCTTTGACAGTTTCTTAAGCTAGACAAGGTCTCTTCTTTTTTTTTTATAACAAAACAACTAACTCATTGCAGCAAGCAAACATATAAATTCTTCTCAAAGAAAGTATTTTCTCCCCCCAACCTAAACGATGCATTGTCCTCAATGTAAAAAACAAAATCACAAAGGTTAGGAGATTACCTTAAATAATGAACCATGTCTATATATATATATTTTATTTTTTTTAGCGTTAACAAAAAATTTATTAAAAAAGAAAAGATGAACCATGAACCTACAAGGGATTACTGCCAAAAAAACAAGGGAAAAAAATTACAAACGAAAAACTAGCAACTCCTAAAAGTAAAATTGCTTTTATTATTATGTTTATGGGTCTCGATAAATTGGGTCTTTTAATTCAATGGACTCCTCTCCTCTTCAGGTGGGAAATTCTCCAAAACTAGTTTAAGACGTTGGCCAGTCACTTTAAAAACATTACCATTCCTAGGATTTTCAATCTCAACGGCCCCATGAGAAAAAACTGTTTTAACTATGAAAGGGCCAGTCCATCTAGATCTCAATTTACCGGGAAACAAATGTAGTCTAGTTTTATACAAAAGAACCTTTTTGTGAAGGCTCAACAATTCATTTGAGTACAAACAATATTAACATTAAAAACATATCATATACAATGACACGGGGAGGACAAGTCAATCAACTGGGGGCCCTTTTTTCTTTCAAAACAGCACCCCTTTTCTGCTCCCTTATCTACAAAAATATGAAGTCTTGCCTTTAGGCAATAGCAATATTATCTTTTATTCGATGAAAAGCTACAAACACAAGACCGTTGTGAGTAAAAAGGTATATATATTATGTAGAGGTTTAGAAAATTAAGATAAAAATTACCATCTTGTTGCGCTGAATTCGAGCAGCCCAAGCACCCTTGACAACATTGCGGTCAGATCTAGTGTTCTTGCTATTATCTAAGTCACCCAATATATATTACATAAAAGGAACAAATAAGGAACAAAAGATGGGTAATAATTAAAAGGAAAAACAAATAAATATTTGAAGAGCAAAATCAAAATATAAAAGGACTGGAGGTACAATGAAATCTTGTCTAACCTTTGAGAGAGGTTTTGTGGATGTTATGAGATGATTTCAAAGCAAACCGAGTCTTATGGGCCTGGTTGAGCAATTTATATTGTTGATGGCTCAAATGTAGTTTTTCTAAAAATTTAAATTAAATACATTAAATCACAATTAAATATAAATTGAGAGAATGAATATAATATCCAAAATTCCTAGAATAACTACTTAATTTTAACCATTCATCACACCTCCCAACCAGCTTTAATTTTAGAACCTAGCAATTAAGGCGACTAAAATAAAAGCAACTACTCTAAACCACTTCCGCAAGAAATCACGATTGAATTTAGCACATGCAACAAGCCCTTAATCCAATAGATTACCCCTCATGGACGAGTTAAAGTCTCGTGTTTCCAAAGATGTTACCCACAAACATCCAAAAATTTCTTTACTAAAACAACTTCTTTCATTCTCATGCCAAGGTTAAAGAACCAGTCATGAATTTCACAACCTTAACAAGATAATCAATCAAAGTTCAAAAGACTAGCAGCAAGTAAAGATATCGCATGACATTCAAAATTTGGAGTGTGTGAAAAAAGTTAAACCAACACAGACACAACCTTAGCCTTAAAGTGAAATATAACCCAAATCTCTTTCTGAAACATGCTTCGACTCAAATCTCACCAATTATTGCACTCAACAAATAAATCACTCAAAATATGGTGCAAAAATTGCTCTCAATATATGCGAATAGAACAATGTAAATCAAAGGCAAAATATCCCGCATACTAATTTTTTTGAAAAACGCTAATATGAAAGAATAAATAAATAGTCTCATGAATGGAATATCAAATACTGAGAAATAAAATTTCTAGAACTGTTACCCACAAACATCAAAAAATTTCTTTACTTGAAGGATTTCTTTCGCTCTCATGCTAAAGTTCAAGAACAAGTCATGAATTTCATAACCTTAACAAGATAACCAATCAAAGTTCAAGACACTAAAGTTCAAGAACAAGTCATGAATTTCATAACCTTAACAAGATAACCAATCAAAGTTCAAAACACTAGCAGCAAGTAAAGATATCTCATGACATTCAGAATTTGGCGTGTGTGAAAAAGTTTGGCCAACACATACACAACCTTAGCCTTAAAGTGAAATATAACCCAAATCTCTTTCTGAAACATGCTTCGACTCAAATCTCACCAGTTATTGCACTCAACAAATAAATCACTTAGAATATGGTGTAAAAATTACTCTCAATATATTCGAGTAGAATAATGTAAATCAAAGGCAAAATATCCCGCATACTAATTTTTTGAAAAAACGCTATAATGAAAGAATAAATAAATAGTCTCATGAATGGAATATCAAATACTGAGAATTAAAAATTACCACACCATCACCCCAATCCATCATGTCCACTTGTAAACTATACCACACTCAAGATCAAATAGGACTTTTATTTGGTTGTAATGCTTGGGTTGAGGAATTACGAAAAAATAATAAAAAGCCAAAGCTGAATAAAAAAAAGGACGTCTGAGAGACAATTGGCATAAAAATAAACACAATTAGAGCATTATTCCAAATGCCTTGCTCTTTCTATTACTTTTCTTTTTGTCTTTTTCAACTTCCTCCTTCTGCTTATTTTTTTTTTCTTTTTGTTTTTTTTTTCCCTTCGTTGAACACAATTTATTTCTTCTTCTTTTTTTTAGCTTCTCACCTTTTTTTTTCTTTTTTTTTTTTCAAACAAATTTGCCATTGTCAAACTCAAATAATCCCAACATATCTACAAAAGTAAAAAGAAAGTATGGGTTGTGGGGTTAAACACAGAAAGGCTAACATAAAGGCTCAAATTGGTTTCTAATGGTTCATGAAGTAATAATAAAAGAAAGAAAAATAAATAAAAGGCTCAAAGAAACAAAGATGGCCTAAAATTATCTCTCAAGAATTAGTATGGTCCTTCAACTATCATGATCTCAAGGGAATAAAAGTGTCATAACAAATTGATTTATTCTCAGCATTCAACCAAATAGAAGAAATAATGAGACTAAACAACAAATCAATGTCCTTCTAAAGAAAATTAACAGTGGATGTATAGGAACCCTCCAATAAATGATTGGCACAAAACTCACAGGGTTAAAAGTCTCCACTATCATTCTTCAAGATTTTCAAATCATATCCACTTATCAACTAAAAATCATATTCATGTGGCTAAAGTGCAGTGCAATTATTTCCAAATACGAACACATGAAATACTTTAACAAAGTAGCTAGCATATCAAACTTTAACACAATTTCTCAAGTTAAAGCAATAAAATACTACAAGTATGCCGAATCACTCAATGCATAGAACAATACATTACCATGCACACCTTTCTTTCTTTTTTTAAACAAAACAACTAACTCATTGTAGCAAGCAAACATATAAATTCTTCCCAAAATAAGTATTTTCTCCCCCCAACCTAAACGATGCATCATCCTCGAGGGAGTAAAAAGTGTGATAACAAATTGATTTGTTCTCAGCATTCAACCAAAAATGAAAAAATAATGAGACTAAACAACAAATTAATGCGCTTCCAAAGAAAAATTAAGAGTAGATGTATAATAACCCTCCAATAAATGATTGGCACAAAACTCACAGGGTTAAAAATCTCCACTATCATTCCTTAAGATTTTCAAGTCATACCCACTTATCAACTAAAAATCATATTCATGTGGCTGAAGTGCAGCGCAATGATTTCCAAATATGAACACACGGAATACTTTAACAAAGTAGCTAGCATATCAAACTTCAAAACAATTCTCGAGTTAAAGCAATTAAATACCACAAGTATGCCCAATCACTCAATGTATAGAACAAAAGAATACCATGAGCACTAAATTTTATTTTTTTTTTAACAAAATAACTAACTCATAGCTGCACGCAAATATATAAATTCTTCTCAAAATAAGTATTTTCTCCCCCCAAACTAAACAATGCGTTGTCCTGAATGTAAAAAAAAAAATCAAAAAGTTAAGGAGATTACCTTAAATGATTAACTATGTCTATATGTGCCATTGCCTGCAAGGGGTTAGTGCCAAAAACACAAAGGAAAAAAAATACAAACGAAAAACTAACAACTCCTAAAAGTAACATTATTTTGAATAACATGCACAAACCGGATTATTGGAAATTTTGATCAATTATTTTGAACAACTTTTTGAATGGAGTAAAGGAAGTTGGAATCGTCGATCTGTAATTATCTAAAAACTACGAAAAGGGTGTTTTTGGTTTCTATAACGGGCCACAACAAATGAAACACAAAATTCCAACAAAATCTCCACAAAAGAAGAGATAAAATTGCATAAGATAATACATGTATTAGCAGTTCACTCTTTGCATGTTTTTTCCACATGAAACTATTAACAAAGTTTTTTTTTCTCACTTTTCCTTCCATTTCTTTTTCCCTTCTCATACAAGATCCACCGGATGCTTATCATGAAATATAGCCCAAATTATTGGAAAGGAATTTCCAAACCTCACACATATGTTGGAACACTATAGCAATCGCAATCAAATACTTCACAGGATCAATATAAATAAATTATATATTACATATATATATAACACCATGTATATCAGTATAACCAATTGCCCTATTTTTGTTTCATCATAGAGTAACAAAAAAAGGCGTCATTTCAATACATTATGTAAACAAAAACATAGACGAACTACTCAATTCTCAATTCAACATCACACCCAATTTTCAAACAACACAATTCAAATAATTTTAGTTGAAACTCCTTAAATTGTATGAATCGAATCGTGCATCATACCATTCTAACACCATACTAGTTGGAACATGTAGAAGTCGTGTCAACAGAATAATTTTGATCTTTTACTCATGAAATACGATATCCATTTCCAAGGAATTGTAGCAATGTAAGTAAAATTATTCTTGAGTGATAACTGAGATTAGAAATTACCTGGTAATTGACTCTGCCAGCTGGTGTCGAAGGCAAGACGAGATCTGCTTCCAGATCAAGTTGAAGATATGCAGGCATGCCCATTACCTTCTATCTCCATGCCCATGTCATCTTCCAAAGGATCACGCTCTGCAGCACAACATGGAAATGGATAAATGAAAAACATAAAAACCAAAAAAAACTTGCGCCCAATTTAGTCTCCATTTCCAAGCAATGGAAGCAATGTAAGTGAAGGAATTCTTGAGTCATAACTGAGATTACCTGGTTGTTGACTCAGTGCTCAGTTGAGGAATTCTTTAGTCTTCATCACTTGTGTTACTGCTCGCTACTTAGTTGCCATTGAATAAAAAAAGTCTACATTTATCTCCCAAAAAACACATGGATTTATTATATATAGCCCAACAGACATCAATTATGTAGCAACTACCACCAATAAACTACTAACTTAATCCTATTCTTTTTCCATTTTGTTTTTTGTTGTTGGTTAAGTAAGAAAGCCAATTTGTAGACATAAGTAATAACTCAAAAATAAAATACTACTCATGCCAATTAATTTCTCAATTTTCTCATCACACCAGGCTCTTAAGGATTTGCAAAGCACACAAATTTCTATCCTAAAATGCCAACTACTGAAATTCAAAACTTATTTGGTTTACAGCTTTCAAAAATAATTTTTAAAATTTTCAATTTGTATTTTATTACTTTAGTAAACTTTTAAATATTTTAATCAACATTTTTTACTTTTTCAGATTCATTCAATCTGAATACACTTAAAAATTATAAAATTTACAGTAATGTTATAAAATTTACACTTAAAAATTTTTAAAATAATTTTTACAAATTTAAAATAAAATTTTATAATTTTGCATGATTTATGTATTTTTATGTATTTTAAGTATTTGAACTCAAATTATAGTAAATAATACATTTTAATTATTTTTTTATATTTTGTATAAAATAAATACTAACAAAAACAAAAACATAATTTGTTCCCAAGAGAGTGAGGCGACAGTGGCGGTGGCCGCGACGGACAACAAAACACACTTTGTGTCCAAGAGCCACAACAGCCCAAAAAAACAAAAAACAAAAAAAACTCTTCACCCCCACCCACCCACCCATCCATCCTTTCTCGCTCATCTCACTTTTTCAAATTTCAAATTTTAAAACACACACTCACTCTCTCTCTCTCTCCCCTCAAAACACACTTTGCTACCCCAAGAAGAAGAGGCCAAATCTATAAAGGCCAAAAAAATAATCCTGCCATATTAAGTGTTTGAGATGTGAGAGAGAGAGAAGAGTATTTGGGCGGGAATCAAGTGTTTGGTACATTTGAAAGGATTGATCTTATCCATTGATATACACTTAGAATTAATTTAGATCATTAAAAATCATTTTGGACATTTTTAAAAATCATCCTGCCATATTATATAGATTTACCTTTGCCATTGTCACTATGTCAGGCACAATGCCTTGGGTCTCAAATCCCCAAAAATGGCTCCCAGTGTGAGCAAACCCAGATTGAACCTCATCGGCAATACAAAGCCCTCCTGCTTTCTTAATACTGATGTATACGGCAGGGAAGTAACCTGGGGCCAATTCAATAATTCCACCCACTCCCTGCCATTTTAGAGAGTAGTTCAAAATTAGATAGTAACTCGGAAGAGGTTGTATTAATAGGAAAATGATATTCTCACACAATTTTCGTAAAAAATTTAAGACAAAAATAATGTGGCAATGACACTCTTGCAATTATGAACCATAGTGATGGGCATTTGACTATCAATGCAGGGATATAAATGCGACACATCATTTTGCATAAATTTTTTTGTGTTAAATCCTGTGTGTACATCATTACCCTAATCAATATAGCCACAAAAAGAAAATAAAAACAAATTTACATAGACGATGCTTACCTGTATGGCTTCAGAAATAAAACCAGCTACATGCCCTGAAGTTCCAAAGGTAATGAGATCTTCAACATCTCTTGCATACTTCTCCCTGTCTGAACCAAAGACTCCACTGCATGGATCTGGGTTAAGGGCATGGTGAACTCCGCTCTGTTGACCAATCCAAAAAGAATGCCAGGATTAGGGAACTGGATTATCTTAAATAATACTTTGGTTGCATTGCATTTGTGAATGCTAATTTATGATTACTTGGTTCTTTAGTTAAGGATAAATGCAGTATAAGGTAAGATTGGAAGCTTCACAAAATAATTATTCTTCAATATGTTTAGTAGCTTCAGCAATATCAACTGTAAAGTGTAAATGTTAACATAAAGCTACCAATGGTAAAATAAGAAAGTAAACAACACAACAATCATGCAAATAACAAACTAAATTACGATATCCTCTGAGTTAACCTGTAAGTCTGTATTGGCCACCGAATTCTAATAAAAACAGGAAATCAAACCCCAAATTACATATGTATTAATGAAATGAAGAAGAAGAACAGAGAGAGAAGGGGAAAAAAATAACAAATAAACAACTCTAAAAATGTATGTATTCATGAAATAAAGGAGAAGAACAGGGAGAGAAGGGAAAAAATATCAAACCCACATCACACCAATCAACAAAATGTACATAACCTTGAAGCGAATGTACAATAAAGAGCTGCAGGAAGCCCAAAATTGGGGTAAAATACCTCTGTTCTTGAAGACGACAGTGGGGTTTGAACTGTAGCAAGCCAAATCAGTCAAAACCAAAAACAGAGAGAGAAGAGGAGAGGCAGAAATCGAGTGAAAAGACTCAATCTTACCTTGCGAGAGCACCGTCGGTAGCAAAGGGAGCCGAATTGAGCAGCGTAGCGAAGAGCGTGCAGAAGATTGTCTGTTCGGCACCGAAACAACGGCACCATCGAGCGGTGAACACGGAAGATCATCCTTCATGTCTGAAAATAAACAGGGTGCATAGTAATTCAGTACATTTCGTGAATTTAATTATCTTAGTTTGTAACAACCATGGTGCATATTGGTTTAATATTTCCACACAATGAAACAAGTGCAACACAGTGAATGCGATAAAGTACCTTCAAAATCGATACAATACGCTCTTGCTCATCGACCTGGCTGAAATGCTTCCGCCACCGGTCCCAATCCCAGTCTTCATCATCAACCACTTCACTTCCTCTCTCGAAAACATCAACACTCTTCACAACACCTTTCGACTGGTTACGGTATCGAACTTTTTAACCGCGTTCCTCAACACCTCCTGAATCACCGAGTCCCACCGACGGTTAACGGAGGATGAGTTATCCGATGGAGAAGCTGAGGCCGAGTCATCGTTGTTGCTGTGGCACCGACAGAGTGCAGAATCGGAAACCCTAGAGAGAGAGTGAGGGCTTGATGAGAGAGAGTAGGAGAAGGGAATTTGTGGGGGTTTGGATCGTCTCAATCGGGAGGAGATTTTAGGGTTTTGGAAGGCGAATTTGTGGGGGTTTGGATCGGAGCGAGGGGATGGAGAAGGGAATGTTGGCGGAGAGTCGACGCCGTGAGAGAGAGATTAGAGAGAGAAAACGGTGAAGGACTGTTATGAATGTAGGGATAAGGATGATTTTCAGAGAGAGGCCAAGCTCAGCAGTGAGTCCCCGCCGAGTAATTTTCAGAGAGCGGCAGATGCGGACTACGGCGCTGCTGCAGAAGAGGGGCGTCGTTGATGTGGTTGTGAAGGAGGCGGTGGTTCTGGTAACGGTAGTGCGACGGCGGCATTAGGGCAGATTTCGCCGCATCGAGAGAGAGAACCCTAGAGAGAGAAAGAGAGAGAGTGTGTGAACACAACACCCATCTCATCTCTCTCTCTGAACTACAACACATTGAGACAGATCCACCAACGTGAGAGAGTACGTGGAGAGAGGGAGTTAAGAGACGTTTGGCAGGCGTGGGAGAAAGAGTAGACAGTGTTTGGGCGCGAAAAAAATTAATCTCAACCGTAGATATTTATTAGAAATTATTTCAGTCATTCAAAAAAAATGTAACATATTTTCAAAAATTGTTCAAATAAGGAGTTGTTTGGGGTGTCCTAAATAAGTGTATTTTTTGTCTTTTTTGACTAAAAAATTGAGGTTGAAAATATGAATATTTTGGTTAACTTTTTGACTTTTTATGAAAAAATGTGTAATAAAAAATTGTAAAAATTGATTTGTAGGGAAAAATTCGAATTGGGAGTTGTGCAGCCGTAATTGTTGACTTTTGGTGAATAGCGTTAACTTTTTAACTTTTTCAGTAACTTTTTGGCTTTTTTACAAGTTCCCAAACTTGGCCTAAATACATTTTAACATATCTTTAAAAGGTGTTCTATCTTCTAATGGCCCTGTTTGGTAAAACTGTAAGAAAGTGATTATAACTTATAGCCTGACAGTTTATACCTTATAACTAGGAATATAAACTGATTTTTTACTTATAAATTAAGCTTCTCCTCCCCCACTCAAAGAATAAGTTTGTTTTTTACTTACAAAAAGCTATAAGCTGTATTATTAAGCTGAACCAAACACATCGAAATAGCTTAAATTAAGCTAAAAGCTAGAAATAAGCTGTAAATAAGCCCTATCAAACAAGGCCAATATAGATATTAGTTTTATCTTTATGCTTTTGTATATATATATATATATATGTTGTTTTCATTTTTTTTTAAATAAGTTTTTATTTTCTCATCTCACTCATCACTTTTAACCACCACTCACTACAACTATCGATGAATGGCGAGTTCCGACCAAACTCCGACAACTCTCTAGCAAGTGGGTGATCGCCGTTGTATTTTTCAGTTAGCAATTGGTATTCTTCAAGTCATCTCATATCCTTTGACATCGTCCAACTACTAAATTCGGCAAATAAGTTCGACTACCCATTACTAACAGCCACCACATCTATCCACCCTTCATTTCTGTCCATTAAATTTGGCAACTAATCATCACACTGTTAATTTTTTTATTTAAACCCTCTCATTCTATTTCAATGCGATGTTCAAACTTTTTAATGTAAATTTAAAATTATTTTATTTAAGCCTTTCAACTTCATAATCAAGTTTGCGTAATCTAATTTATAATTAAGGCCTTACACTTTTTTTGTCTTTAACATTTTTTTTAATTTATATATAAAAAAAAAATTACTTTTTCAGTTAAAATAATTTAAAAATAAAAGAAAGCTGAAAATATTGAAAGCAAAAATAAATAAATAAATAAATAAATAAGATAAAAAATAAATAAATAATAAAAACTGTATATTTTTAATCTTTGATGAAGTCCCTTTCATTCACTTTCTGCTCTTATTATTTTTATTTTTTATTTTTTATCTTTTTGTTCATTATGGGGATATAAACTGAAGCAACGTAACTTTGAATAGATCACAGAAGTGAAATTATTTATTTATCGAATTTGTTGTCACTCGAATCATTTGAATTTGTGCCAGCTGGACGATTGGTTTCATCTTCGTCTACTGCAGTTGTCATCCTGTCATCTAGATGACCAGTGTGAACAAATTCATGCAATTCAAACGGCACCAAATTAGATGAATGTAACATTACTGATCACGAAAATGGGTCAGGGATTTGTGGGGCGGGAAAAACCAAACCCCAATAGAGGCAAGACGGTGGAATAAAAATGGTCTTCGTTAGGGATGAGGAATGGAAATGGAAAAAAATAATAATAATTGGAGATTGGGAACAGAGAGTGTAAAACTCACCCTTCTTGTCTCGTTGCCATTCCTACTTATAACTTCTCCAACTGGTCGGGTAGGAGTTAGGCATTGGCCGGGTCGGACCGGATCAAACTTTTATCACTTTATAAGCAATTTGTGTTGAGCTGATGTAATCAATTTAAGTCAAATCTAAAATTAATAGTATAATATAATTTTAAATTCCAATTATTATATATATATATTTTTTTAAATGTGAGCGAACTAATTTTTATGAAATAAAAATTGTATTAAAAGTCATCCAATCTAACGTTCCAACATACATAAAAATATATAATAATATTTCACTTATTACAAATACTTTAATAATTAAAATATCATGTATTATAATATTATGCATTGAAGCATGAGGATGGAGCATAGCTTGCTTTCGGAGAGTTGAGATACAGGTTTGTAAAATTAATTTAAATTGAATAGATTACAATTGTCTTCTTTTTTTTTTGGTTGTGACAAATGCAAATTAAATAGGTTATGATTATTGAATCGATATAATTTTTCTATGTTCACGAAATAAAAAAACGAAATGTCCAACATACTTAATAGTTCGAATTATCAAAACGAAATCTATGATAGACATCACAAGACTAAACAGCGCTCTTCAGTTCAAATTATGGACCGAAAAGAATTTCCTCATATAAAATAACTACGTTAGTGATCGGGTTTTTTGTTTCTCTCTCTAATTTAAGAGTGGCCCGGAGAGAATTCCCTCATATAAAATAACTACATTAGTGATTGTGTTTCTTTTTCTTCTTTTTTTTTCCTCTCTCTCTAATTTAAGAGGTTTCATAGGGCATAGGGAATCGAATTTAGAGGAAGATCCGTTCCAGTTTAAAATTTGGATTAGAGAGCATTGTTTTGGCCCATGAGGCCTACCACATGTCCCGTTTCGATAATCTGAATCGTTCATTTTATCAAGCACTTTGTGTATTTCATCTACACAAAAAATTAAGTCAATTTGATAACTATAACTTATTTAATTTATTTTATCAAGCACTTTGTGTTCTTATCCGACATGACTGCAACACTTATTTTGAAGTGTCAATACTTCATAGCACCTAGGTCTCTGCAACAACTTTCTAAAAGTTCTTATTGACCGGTATCCGGTTTTGTAGCACTTGTGCATTTTAAGGTTTTTGGTAAATGTATTTGGACCTTTCATTCTATTTTGGGAACCTTTGGTGTGTTTTTTTTGGAAGTCCCACATCGGTTGGGAACCTTTGGTGTGTTTGTTGGAAGTCCCACATCGGTTACAAGACACATTTTAAGGTGGACAAACTCCTATATATATAGGTGCAAGTGCATAGGGTTAGCTTATCAAATTCTATGGTTCTTTCTTGGTTTAATTAGCCATTACGAACCGAGCTTGAGTTATAAATTTTAGTGGTGCCGAGCTGGATTTTGGCCATAGTTCCATTGGGATTTTGGCCATAGTTCCTTCGCCAAAGTTGTGTTATTTCTCGAGGGCTTTGTGGTGTGTGGTGGAGATCGAGTTTCAACTCTTTTCATCTTCTCCGTTTGAGCTTCGAATTTGAGGTAGGGATAACCTACTCCTCTTTATGAGCTTTGTCTTTAAATTTTAGCATTTTGATATGTTGGGGGTTGTTGGGTAATTTTACGAAAGTTTAGGGGCTTTTGTGCAATTTTACAAAAGTTGGGGTTTTATTTATAATGAACCTATATGCATGTTTAACATAGAGAAATGTTAGAATTGGGAATGTATGGGATTAAAAGGTGTAGTTGAATTATTTATCGCTCACCTAGTTGAAATGTTGATTTTATATTCATTTTGTGCATTTATTTTCTGTTTAGAAATAACTGCTTTGGGCTATCGGTGGAGGATAGCCTTGATTGTTGTAGACAATGCATGATGATTAGGCAAACTAAAACTAATCACTAGAATGTGTCATTAAGTATGACGTTTGAAAGAATACATTAACTTTATGTATCGACTGATGATGTGTATAATAATTGTTTATATGCATTGTGTTGTGTTGGAGGAGAGAGGGGATGTACTCCACGGTTTAGGGGAAGAAAGGGGATGGACCTCTAAACCGGGTGTTGTGTGGGAGGAGAGAGGGGATGGACTCCGTAGATACAGCTCATATGCTTATCTGTTGAAGTGTTGATATAGCTCATATGCTTATCATTGGAAGTGTGATATAGTTCTTATACTTATCAGTGGAAGTGTTGATATAGCTCATATGCTTATCTGTTGATGTATTGATATAGCTAGTATGCTTATCTATTGTGAAATGAGGAAATGTTTAATATGAGTTACTGTCTCATATCGGTTATTTGGTCAGATTCTGGACTATGGTTATGAATTGAGAATTGAAAAGGAATGGAAAATGAAACTGTAATGTGTTATGAAAGAATGTAAAAGTGTTAACCATCTATCAAGTTGTTAATCTTTTAGTCATTGTTCATAGTTGGTTTAGTGTATTTCTACTGGGCTGTTAGCTCACCCTATACGGGAATATCATTTTCAGGTACAGGTAGCATGCCACCTCCAAGGATATAGCTTGGGAGGCTAGAGGCGAATGGACCTTTTGATGTTTTGTTTCCCTTTTGATGTGTTACATGTGATTTCAAGCCAAGGGCTTTATATGTATTTGAGTTAGTACTCTACTCTGTGTAACCAAGTGTTGACTTGGAAAGCTGTAAGCCCGTAGGGCATTTCCTTTTGTTGTTAACATGTAACACTGTTGTAAGAACTACTCTGATGAATAGAAATGGTTGGTTTATTTTATATCAATGCATGCCTAAAGTGATGGGTTTTATGTATTTTTTTTGAGGGCGTGACAACTTGGTATCAGAGCGTACCGGGTTCGAATACTTTGGGTACGTGGGAAGTGATTAGGATCACAATGGGTTTGTCTCGCTTGATAGAGACTTCTGTGTAATGTCATATGCTATGTGTTTAATTAATAACATGCTTATGTGATTATGTGGGTATGGGATTTAATTTCTAGGATGTTGATTGGATCCTTGGGTTTCTGTGAGTCTTGTTAGAAAAGCACTTGATCAATGCTGTTTCTAACCGGAACTCTAGTAACGCCTCGGGACCATCATTATCCGGAAAGGAAATTCGTAAGTGCTTATGTGTTTATATGCTTACATGGAGTGAATTAAAGTTGTCCATGCATTAGGACGTGAGTGTTTAGTTTCGACACGTTTATGAATATGCTAATAATCTTCATTTCCTTTATTAGGATGTCAGGATGGGGATGGGGACGAGGACGTGGTAGGCATGGTAGGCCTGGGAGGCAAGAGGTGCCTATACCGGATGAGATTCCGGCAGTACAGGAGGGAGTTGGCCAGGCTAATGTGGCCGAGCCAGCGGGTCAGCAGGCTATGGGCGCTTTAGCTCGAGAAATGGCAGCGGCTTTGAGGGAGTCTATGAATTTGTTGAGGGCGGAGAATCAAGCCCGAGAAGAACACCGTGGAGTCAGGTCTAGTTTTCTTACTCGGGAATTTTTGCGGGCCAAACCAGACGAATTCCATGGTGGCCCCGAGCCCAAGAAAGCAGATGAGTGGCTCGAGCAAACAGTGAAGACATTCGAGATGCTTCACATCGAGGATAGTGAACTAAGAGTGACCCTAGCTAGTTACTAGCTAAAGGGGATGCGCGGGTCAGTGGTGGAAGTATGCCAAAAGTAGAGTGGAGCCAACATGGGAAGCCTTTGTAGTTGCTTTCCAAGATAAGTATTTACCTCCCGTTGCTAGGGAGAGATTGAGGCAAGAGTTCAAAGACCTCAAACAGCTCGACATGACGGTGGCCGAGTTCGAGGCAAGTTTTCTCTAGTTTATCTAGATTTGCACCAGAGTTGGTGGCAACGGAAGAGCGCCGTTGCATTGAATTTGAGAACAGATTGAAAAATAAAATTTTCTTTAAAATTGTTGGGAACATAATTCGAAACTATGACCGCCTTGTAGAGTCGGCGGCATACGTAGAGGTGTCTGTGCAAGCTGAGGAGGAGAGGCTTCGGAGTTCGAGGTCTAGGGGCCAAGAATCTCAAGGAGATATAGACAGAATAAGAAGAGCAGGGGTAACTTTTCATCCCAACCCCAACCACATCAGTCTCGATCGACTTTTCCGGTACCAAGTGCAGGCTCCGGGAGAGGTAGTCAGGGAGGCTTGACTTGTTTTGCATGTGGCCAGCTGGGTCACAAGGCTTCGGTTTGCCCACAGAAAGGAGGGGGTCAGCGAGCTGCTTCTTCTTCAGCTAGACCTCAGGACCAGAGTCAGGGCAAGGGCCAGCCTTGGTCTTGTTTTCAGTGTGGACAGCCTGGGCACATGAAGAGGTCTTGCCCGCAGTTGAGTGGCACATCTGGTGCATCTGGTTTGAGGAAGACTCAGAGTCATCAGCCAGCTCAGTCAGTTCAGGCCTCGAGGGCCAATCAGGGGGCTTCATCGTCCCAGTCTGTGCAGCAGTCTTATGCTCCTAGAGGTGAGCAAGTGGATTAGGGGACTGCAGGGCTGGAGTTGGAGTTAGCACTATTGGCATCTCCTATTTGTGTTGTGTCACCTATCGGGGGTGAGTTGATTTTGAAACACGGATGTAGAGGTTGTGATATAGAGGTCGCCGATCATAGGCTTCCGTTTCCTTTTGTGGTTATGCCCATGAAGGGCTTTGATGTTATTTTAGGTATGGACTGGTTATCGTCATACCGGCAGTTATTGATTGCTACCGCCAGAGGGTCACTTGTTGTACCGTGAGCGGGGAGTGTTTCCATTTCTTGGGGGACCGGGTTGGTAGTTTTTGCCACCGGGGTATGATCCGCGAGGGCGGAGTGAGCTTAGTGGTCTACTTGCTGGCTTTGAGAGTGGCGAGTGTGATGAGACCCAGATTGTATTGCCGAGGGTAGTTTGTGAGTATTCGGATGTCTTTCCCGAAGACCTCGTTGATTTGCCACCTCACCGAGAGATTGAGTTCTCTATTGATTTGGTGCCTGGCACGGCGCCGATTTCTATGGCACCTTACCGTTTTGCTCCAGCAGAGTTGGTTGAGTTGAAAGTTCAGCTCCAGGAAATGTTAGATAAGGGCTTCATTCGCCCTAGTGTTTCGCCATGGGGAGCACCGGCCCTCTTTGCTAAAAAGAAAGATGGTGCCTTGAGATTGTGTATCGACTACCGGAAGTTGAATCGGGCTACGGTAAGAATAAGTATCCTATGCCCCGTATAGATGATTTGTTTGATCAGTTGAAGGGTTCCCGTTGTTTCTCTAAGATAGACTTGAGATCGGGTTACCACCAGTTGAGGGTCAGGGAGGAGGATATTCCGAAGACGGCATTCCGTACGCGGTATGGCCATTATGAGTTTCTGGTGATGCCATTTGGACTTACCAATGCACCGGCAGTCTTTATGGACTTGATGAACCGGATCTTCCGGGAATTCTTAGACCGTTTTGTGGTCGTTTTCGTGGACGACATTCTGATCTATTCACCTTCAGAGGAGGAGCACGAGGAACACTTGAGAGTGGTGCTTAAGTTACTTAGAGCCCATAGGCTGTATGCCAAGTTTGGAAGTGTGAGTTCTGGCTTGGGGAAGTCAAGTTCTTAGGCCATGTGGTATCCGGGAAAGGGGTGTCTGTTGATACATCCAAGACTGAGGCAGTGCAGGATTGGGCACAGCCTAAGAGTGTGTTTGAGATTCGCAGTTTTCTGGGATTAGCTGGGTATTACCGCCGGTTTGTGAAGGATTTCTCCAGATTAGCTTCACCGTTGACTAGACTGACTCGGAAGGGAGTCCAATTTGTATGGAGTGAGACTTGTGAAAAGTCGTTCCAAGAGTTGAAGGTTAGATTGACCACCGCTCCGATTTTGATTATTCCGGAGAGAGGGTTGAGTTATGCGGTTTATTGTGATGCCTCACGAGAGGGTTTGGGTTGTGTGTTGATGCAGGAAGGGAAAGTGGTAGCTTATGGCTCACGTCAGTTGAAAATACACGAGAAGAATTACCCTACACATGACCTAGAGTTAGCAGCTGTGATCTTTGCCTTGAAAATCTGGAGGCACTACCTTTATGGTGAGAGATTCGAGGTGTTCTCGGATCATAAGAGTCTGAAATATCTGTTTACACAGAAAGACTTGAACTTGAGGCAGAGGAGGTGGATGGAGTTTATTGAGGACTATGACTTCGAGTTGCATTATCATCCGGGAAAGGCCAATGTTGTGGCCGATGCCCTTAGCAGAAAATCCATTAGTGATGTAGCTTGTGTAGCCATCCGGGAGTGGGAGATGTTGGGGGCACTTGGCGAGTTTGATTTGCATCTGGGCGAATCTGTTGAGGCTGCGGCCTTGTTTTCTGTTGTTGCGCAGCCTACACTTGTGACTCGAGTGTTGGAGGCACAGAGAGGTGACCTTGAGGTAGAATCCCTCCGAGAGAAGATCTCCAGTGGGAAAGTTGAGAAGGGTTTGACGGTGTATCCCGACCTGAGTGTGAGATACCGAGACCGTCTGTTTGTGCCGGAGTCTTGCCGAGAGGAGGTACTCCGAGAGTTTCACCATTCGCGCTTGCGGTGCATCCGGGAGGCACCAAGATGTATCGGGATTTGGGTCGCCAGTTTTGGTGGCGGGGTATGAAGAGAGATGTGGCAGTTTTCGTGTCTAAGTGTCTTACTTGTCAGCAAGTGAAGGCCGAGCATCAGAGGCCAGCGGGTTTGTTGCAACCCTTGCCTATTGCCGAGTGGAAGTGGGAGCATGTCACTATGGACTTCGTTGTAGGTCTTCCGAGGACTCAGCGGGGTAGTGATGCTATTTGGGTGGTTGTAGACCGGTTGACTAAGTCGGCGCACTTCATTCCTATGCGCGTGAGAGATTCGGTAGATCATCTTGCCGACTTGTATATTCGGGACATAGTGAGGTTGCACGGAGTCCCAGTGACGATCGTCTCAGATAGAGATCCTCGTTTTACTGCTAGGTTGTGGCAGAGTTTGCAGAGTGCATTGGGCACTAAGTTGACCTTTAGTACAGCATACCATCCTCAGACTGACGGGCAGTCCGAGCGTACTATTCAGATCCTTGAGGATATGCTTCGGGGTTGTGTCCTTGACTTTAGTGGGACGTGGGAGAGGCACTTGCCATTGGTGGAGTTTGCCTACAACAACAGTTTCCAGTCTAGCATCGGTATGGCACCGTTTGAGGCCTTGTATGGCCGACCGTGTAGGTCTCCAGTTTGTTGGGCTGAGGTGGGTGATGCACCTTTGTTGGGTCCAGAGTTGGTGAGGGAAACAACGGAGAAGATTGAGCTTATCCGTAGGAGGCTTGTTACAGCCCAGAGTCGTCAGAAGTCATATGCTGACCGAAGGAGAAGACCTTTGGTGTTTGAGATGGGTGATCATGTCTTTCTAAAGATATCACCTAGGCGGGGATTGATGAGGTTTGGGAAGAGTGGGAAGTTGTCCCCTCGATTTATTGGCCCTTTTGAGATCCTTGAGAAGATTGGTGAGGTTGCCTATCGTTTAGCTTTGCCGCCGCAGTTGTCCGGAGTTCATGACGTGTTTCATGTAAGTATGCTTCGGAAGTATGAGCCGGATCCATCACATGTATTGGATTGGACCGACTTAGAGGTAGATGAGGATGCCTCGTATGAGGAGAGACCGGTTCGGGTCTTGGATAGGCGGGATCAAGTCCTGCGTGGCAAGACCATTCCTTTGGTAAAGGTTTTGTGGAAACATCACGGAGTGGAGGAGGCCACTTGGGAACGTGAGTTGGAGGTCCGAGAGAAATATCCGGACCTATTTGAGGATGTTTGAACGTATGTTATATATGTATTGTTGTATTGTTGGACTTTAAGATCATTAAGTATGTCTTAAGTTGTAAAACATTGTAAATGTTTTGGTTTATGAAAATATTGTAGAACTGCCTTGATATGGGAGTTGATTGTAATATTGCATATGTTGGCCATATTATAGAACTGGAGATGTATCATGAAAATTGTTTATGATATGAAATTGTGAACCATGTATGTTGAAAATGGTTGAGAAGGAAAGGAAATGCATGATGAAATGTATTTGTTATGTCTCTTAACAAGAGATGGAATGACCGGTAATGGGTCGAGTTATTAAATGTTGAAATTTAACATTGTTTAAAAACGGGGAAAAACTTTTTCTTTCAAAAACTTGTCCTTAATTTCGGGGACGAAATTTCCTAAGGTGGGGAGGTTGTAGCACTTGTGCATTTTAAGGTTTTTGGTAAATGTATTTGGACCCTTCATTCTATTTTGGGAACCTTTGGTGTGTTTTTTTTGGAAGTCCCACATCGGTTGGGAACCTTTGGTGTGTTTGTTGGAAGTCTCACATCGGTTACAAGACACATTTTAAGGTGGACAAACTCCTATATATATAGGTGCAAGTGCATAGGGTTAGCTTATCAATTCTATGGTTCTTTCTTGGTTTAATTAGCCATTACGAACCGAGCTTGAGTTATAAATTTTAGTTGTGCCGAGCTGGATTTTGGCCATAGTTCCATTGGGATTTTGGCCATAGTTCCTTCGCCAAAGTTGTGTTATTTCTCGAGGGCTTTATGGTGTGTGGTGGAGATCGAGTTTCAACTCTTTTCATCTTCTCCGTTTGAGCTTCGAATTTGAGGTAGGGATAACCTACTCCTCTTTATGAGCTTTGTCTTTAAATTTTAGCATTTTGATATGTTGGGGGTTGTTGGGTAATTTTGCGAAAGTTTAGGGGCTTTTGTGCAATTTTACAAAAGTTGGGGTTTTATTTATAAAACCTATATGCATGTTTACATAGAGAAATGTTAGAATTGGGAATGTATGGGATTAAAGGGTGTAGTTGAATTATTTATCGCTCACCTAGTTGAAATGTTGATTTTATATTCATTTTGTGCATTTATTTTCTGTTTAGAAATAACTGCTTTGGGCTATCGGTGGAGGATAGTCTTGATTGTTGTAGACAATGCATGATGATTAGGCAAACTAAAACTAATCACTAGAATGTCATTAAGTATGACGTTTGAAAGAATACATTAACTTTATGTATCGACTGATGATGTGTATAATAATTGTTTATATGCATTGTGTTGTGTTGGAGGAGAGAGGGATGTACTCCACGGTTTAGGGGAAGAAAGGGGATGGACCTCTAAACCGGGTGTTGTGTGGGAGGAGAGAGGGGATGGACTCCGTAGATACAGCTCATATGCTTATCTGTTGAAGTGTTGATATAGCTCATATGCTTATCATTGGAAGTGTGATATAGTTCTTATACTTATCAGTGGAAGTGTTGATGTAGCTCATATGCTTATCTGTTGATGTATTGATATAGCTAGTATGCTTATCTATTGTGAAATGAGGAAATGTTTAATATGAGTTACTGTCTCATATCGGTTATTTGGTCAGATTCTGGACTATGGTTATGAATTGAGAATTGAAAAGGAATGGAAAATGAAACTGTAATGTGTTATGAAAGAATGTAAAAGTGTTAACCATCTATCAAACTGTTAATCTTTTAGTCATTGTTCATAGCTGGTTTAGTGTATTTCTACTGGGCTGTTAGCTCACCCTATACGGGAATATCATTTTCAGGTACAGGTAGCATGCCACCTCCAAGGATATAGCTTGGGAGGCTAGAGGCGAATGGACCTTTTGATGTTTTGTTTCCCTTTTGATGTGTTACATGTGATTTCAAGCCAAGGGCTTTATATGTATTTGAGTTAGTACTCTACTCTGTGTAACCAAGTGTTGACTTGGAAAGCTGTAAGCCCGTAGGGCATTTCCTTTTGTTGTTAACATGTAACACTGTTGTAAGAACTACTCTGATGAATAGAAATGGTTGGTTTATTTTATATCAATGCATGCCTAAAGTGATGGGTTTTATGTATTTTTTTTGAGGGCGTGACAGGTTTCGATCGAATAAACTTTACTATTGCCAAAAACTTTACAATGCATAAGGTTCATTCTATCTTTTGATGATTATCGATGTTTATATTTTCTTCTTATTATGTGTTTTTTATTGACATTTTTCATTATATTTACATATTTTTATTGCTTAAGAGTTCTCTGGTCCAAACATTACAATGCATACATATGATATTAGGATAGTTAATTATTATTATTTATTTTATTTTATTTTTATCAAACTAAACTAAGCCTTGTATTTCAAACCGATCCAACCCAATAATTTATCTGTGTGTTGTCTCCCACAGCCACTGATCCCAACCACCTCGATTTTTGTTATATGTTCTTCTTATTATGTGTTTTTTATGGACATTTTTCATTTTTATTTACATACTTTTATTGTTTGAGAGTTCTCCGGTCCAAACATTACAATGCATACATATGATATTAAAATAGTTAAATTTTTTTTTTTTTATCAAACTAGACTAAGCCTTGTATTTCAAACTGTTCCAACCCAATAATTTGCCTTTGTATTGTCCCCCACAACCACTGATCCCAACTACCCAATTCTGCTAAATTTAATGTCATTTTTCATTAAGTTTAGTAATTAAAATGTTTTTTTTTTGTTGTTAATTTTACTTAAGAAAAATAGATAAATGATTTAGATTGAAAACTAATCAAAATATTAAGGTTTAAATTGATCAAATTAAAAATTCAAGATTTATTTTGTTATAAGGATCAAAATTTTTTTTTTTCTTTTGGATAATTTCTCCTAACTAATATTGTTGGAATGAAATAAAATAGAATGATCAATTTATTTTATACATTATAAATATTCATTATTGACTAAAAAATAATTATTACGAAACAAGATTCAATACAAAATTAAGAGACATTTATTTTAATTAAAGAGACAACACTATATTTTAAAATTAGAAAATTGGAGAGATATGTTTCACTAATTTTCCTTTTTATTATTGTATGGTAAATCAATAAGGAATTTTATTTTTTTATTTAATTCTATCGAATAAAATATTTTGATAAGTGGGCATTTGTAATTTTTTAAAGTACAGAGAACAATCTATATTTTAGGCAAATCGTAAGGGATGTATTTGTAATTTATCCATTATGGAAATGACCAATTAGTTTCACTGAAATTTTTTTTTTTTAATTAAAAATATAGAAAAAAATTCAAAAAAAAAAAAAAAATGGTTTAACCATTCTAATAAAATAAATTATGAGTTTTTAATTGTGTCAATTTAAACTTTAATTTTTTAATTTAAATTATTTGTCTGTTTATGTCAAATAAAATTGATGAAGGGTTAACATTTAAGTCATTATATTCAATATATTTCAAACCAATTCCAAATTATCTCTATTTCCAAAACTATTTCAAATCAACTTTAGCTGTATTACCAAAGCTGCATTAACTGAACCAATATCTAAGTTGAAGTATGCAGTACATCATATTTTAATCATTTTTTAAATTTTTTATGAAACTTTTGAAAGAAGTTATTTGTTACTAATTCAAATAAAAATTTTAAATACAATGAATTTGTATATCGAATTAACAAAAAAAATATTTATGAAAATTGTGAAAAAAAATGTGTTCAATTTAAATTTGGGTGATCAATGTGGAATGAGTAACTAATTTTTAAAATTTTGGTTGGTTTAAAATTATTCAAAAATAATTTTTAAATTTTTAATTCATATATTTTTTATATTTATAATGAATTTTTTTCATATATGGCCACTTGTTTTCGGATATATATACTTAAAAAGTTAAAAAAGCAACTGGAGAAATCTTTAAAAAATTTAATAAATACAAAAAATGTATATTATTTTTTGTATATTTGTTAATATTTAGCAAATTTTTTTTTTAAAAAAAAGATCATAAATTTTATACGTTTTAAGTGTATTTAAATTGAGTGAATCTAAAAAGAGCTCTGCTACGTAGCTCAAATTTGAGCTTGGCCCGAATGGCTCGAATTTCATCTTACTGGTCGTCCGTGTAACGCCCTATATTTTATTAGTCGGATAACATTATCAATATTCATTAATTTAGTCCATTTACAAATGACAATTCATCTTTTGATGAATAAATAAATATACATGTTCCCTCGTTACACAACAATGTCATTTATATACAAATAAAAGAAATGTCCTGAGGCTTACATCCATATTACATACAATGAAAAAAAATACCGATCTACGAGTATATCTTACAATCTCAAAATAAAATCATAAGATTGTACCATGTCCTAATATTTGAAATCTTCAATTACCTGTGAAGTTCATTAACGTGGGATGAGCACTAATGCCTAGTAGGAATCTCATAATTCTAACTAACACATAGATAGAAATGATCATGCATGCAGGGTGATACTATATAGTAAGGTGACGTTTTGTATGCCCAAAATATCATAAGTAGAGTATCATTTTCTCAAAATTCATTTGAACATTCAAGAGAATTTTATAAACATTTATCACCGAACATTCAAAGACAACCGTCGTACACTCTATTCCCACTTATCTATCCGTTACATCATATCAACATTTATCATCACTAGTAATTCAACTTGAATCAAGAATATAAACCCCTTTCAATGCAATTTCTCAAATATTTACAATTGATTTCAAATCCCTCTTTCAAACAAACATTTGTTTTCAATCTATTAAATAAATCCTCAACCTAATTAAAAACCCACTTAGACCAAAATTTCGAATCTAGGATTTTTAAGAAGACTCATCATTTATAAGATTAGAGGATTCACCCCTCATAAGATCATTCTTCACAAATTCACACAAGATTCTTCATTTTTACTTAAACTTCCACCCCAATTATACCACAATTACCATAAATCCATAGTCCTTAACTCAAATTGATATTACTATTACTCACAAAATAAAACTCATAATCTTCAGGTCACAAAACAACTTGGTGAGTTCATCATCATCAACCCCTTACCTAATTACCATCTATTTCAAGTAATTTCTATATGCATTTCTCCTATGTACAAAATCACACAACACATTGAAATTTCATAAGTTCATTACGAGTCATACACATTATCTCCGACTCAACACATTTCTTAACACATTCCATCTTTTGCTAGCTTGATATGGCGGAATAGCGGGCACCTAACTCACAACACCTTCCACGTTTTGCCGACTTGATACGGTGGGATAGTGGGCACCCGAAAATATTTTATACAATCCCCACATTTACTGACTATTACACGACAAGATGCGGGCACCCAAAAACATTTAATACAATCCCCACATTTACCGACTACTATACGGCAGGACGTGGGCACCTAAAAAGCATTTAATACAATCCCTACATTTACCGACTATTATACAGCAGGATGTAGGCACCCAAAAACATTTAATACAATCCGCACATTTACCGACTATTATACGGCAGGACGTGGGCACCAAAATAATCCATTTTTTCACTTTTGTCGACTATTATATGGTAGGACTAATGGACACCCAAAAATATTTTTCCACATTCGTCCGGCGATAAGCACAGACAGGGCAATTGGGCACCTTGACTCCTCGCGCGGATACCAATTACAACCCAACCCAACCCAACTCAACACAACACAACTCAATGCATTTCTTAAATCTCCACTTTATCATTTTATCACAAATCTCATATCATTAATACAATTCATAAATTCAAAATCCCCAAACTCAATCTCATCTCATAGCAAAACTTAGAATATCAACAACAAGAGTTCAATCGCAATTTGTTACATAGATTTTTCCAAACATTTTCAAAATTCAATTAAACATGGATATGTGCAATTTAACACCTCAACTTCATGATGCCACTTTCAATTTAAGCAAAAACCATTAACCATCTTTGTGAGCCAACTAGGGTTTTCGAAGAAATTGAAACTTTTCACAAAAACACTTTTGATTCCAACTTTTCTATTCATTATTCACCCAAAATCATAACCCAACCCAAAAAGGAAAACCCTAGAACATCAAACCCAAACCGCTAATCTCATGGTTTATCACAAGATGCATAAAAGACAAAATTTTGCATAAGGAAAAATACCACAAATCTATCCATAAATGAAAGTATTGAAAGAGAACTAGAAATCTCTACCTCAAAAAAAGAAAAGATGAGAAAACCTCTAAACAGATGGCTCAACGCTCGGCGCAAGACCTACATATCACACATAGCATGTACTTGAAGACTTAGAACATAAATGATGCAACAAAACGGCTTAAACCTAACTTCAACCTTATGCCGAGCTCAAAACATTGCTAACATGCTCTTAGAGTGCTAAAATGCAAGTTCTAGATGTCCCAAGGGGACCATATGCAAGAAAACATGAAAAACATGGTCAATTGAAAACTTAATCCATGAATCAAAGCCTAATTTAATGATTTATGTTTCGTAAATTTAAATATAAAACTCATTTTCAAAATAATCTTCTCAAACTCAAATTAACCAACCTCAATAACTTCAATTGAGAGAATAATTCAAGATTGAAAACAATCTCTAAGTTTTCTGATTCGTAAATTTAACATGAAAACTCATCTTTAAAAATCATCAACAAACTTCAAATTCCTTTCATAAAAGGGCAAATTACATATACCCCCCCCTCCGAGGTTTAGCAAAATTATAGATACCCTCTTGAGGTTTCAGAAATTACAAATACCCCCCCTGAAGGTACTATTTGCATAACAAATTAGGGGGCAAATTGTTATGAAAATATAAACCTTAGGGGACAATTTGTTATGAAAATATAAATCTCAGGGGGGTATCTGTAATTTCTCAAACCTCAAGGGGGTATCTGTAATTTAGCTAAACCTCGAGGGAGGTATATGTAATTTGCCCTTCATAAAATGAGTCATAAGGTTCTAAAAATATGTTAGATAACATCAATTGAAAGATTTATTCAAGATTAAAAACAAAAATAAATTTTCAAAATTTCTCATTCGCTATTTTAAATATGATGAAACTTTCTTGAATCTTCAAATACACATGCAATTGATCTTACAAACAAGATTGATACGTGATTTTTCTCATGAAATCATGAAAAATGCATGAATACAAGTATGAAACACAAGATAGATGCATGAACTCATCAATCTCAAACCCCAGATTGCAAAGTTTCATGAACTTCTCTACAAAACCCAAAACACAAGCTCTAGTATGTGAATCCATGCAAAACAAGGTCAAGACATGAAAAAGATGGAGAAATCTTACCTAAAGTTATTCAATTGATGAGTTCCTTGATGATTTCCTCAATTTTCCTTTCTTTCTACACTTTCCTTCTTTGATTCTTCCTTGAGCTCAATTCTCTTTTGTTCCAGCAATTGACGAGTTCCTTGATGATTTCCTCAATTTTCCTTCCTTTCTACACTTTCCTTTTTTGATTCTTCCTTGAGCTCAATTCTCTTCTTCTCTTTTTGTTCCAGCAACTCTCTCTCTCTCTCTCTCTCTGTTGTTTCCCAAAGCAACGACTTCAACTCTTTAACTCTTAACATATATACACACACATATAATTCTCAGCACACCCACAAAATTGCTCAATACACCCACACCCACACCACAACCACATACATTCAATTCTAGATTCTTCCATAATTCAATTTATGTTTTGGATTAATTTAATTAAGCAACACTTGTCTTAATAAATTTTGATTAAAACATAATTAAATTAATTATAACTAATCACAAATCCCACATAATTTAATTAATCGAATTAACTTCCATTAAAACCTAATTAATTATATTTACATTTATCAATCTGAATCAGATTTTTAATCGAACTCCCAAAAAGGCTCCAAATCTCAAATGAAACTTATTACTATCATCAATTTTGGTTTCCCAAATCTTTAAGGCCCTCAATTTCAAATCAAACTCAAAATCGCCGTCAATAACTTATATATTCAAAATGAACACCTCACAAATAAATTTAATTCATAATAATCTTAATTTCCAATCCTTATTACTTAATTAACTTCAATCTGGACCCAATTGATCAAATTTTAATTTTACCAAACTGACTTAAATATTGAATTAAACTCTTATATTGTCAAATACTCAAAATTGAATCGATTCAACTCGTCATTAAGCCAGTTAGGCTTTCAATTTCTAATTTCAAAATAAATCCTCAATCAAATCATATACGAATCAGACTGAATAATTCCCATAACTCTCAAATTAATCAAAATAATGACTAATTAAAATCTGAATCCCCTTAATTAATTAAATGCCAAATATTATACATGGCGGGGTCGTTACAGTCCGCCCGGTCAATCGGTTGGTCGTTCGGTGAAAAGGCTGACAGCCCCGGTAGACAAGTGTTTCACCTGGTCGTCTGGGTGGTCGTTCAGCCGATCGTCCGGCCGGTCGATCGGTGAATAGTGATTCTAGCCATTCGGGGTAGCTCAATTCTAGCTACCAAACATTTTTCATCTAAAAAATGAAAAATATTGATTAAAATATTTTAAATGTTCATTACAAACAAAACACATTTAAATTAAGTGCATCTAAAAAATACATTTAAGTGCATCTGAAATGTAATCAAATCATGATCATGAACTAGCAATTCTCTCACCATCGCTTCATATTCTTCATTATTTTTCACTGCTTCAGACGACTGAACAACTACATCCAAATCATCTGACATGAGCTCCTCAAAAGTGAATTCAACTTCCTCATCATCTCCTCTCCATGAATTGTCTCTCTTACTTTTCATCTCTTTAAGAGACATCAATAAATAGGACTTTAATTTCTCCAAATTAGTCGCATACTTTTTCAGATCCGACGAGTTAATCTTCGAAACATTCACAGGATGCCAATTCAATTTGCTGAGCATCGCCGCCAAATCGGAAGGAGTGCCGACGGGAAAGAAAGCGACGCCGGCAATGTGGAGGCAAAAGAGTTCCACAGCTTTCTTGAAGAGGCTTTGACAACACTTTGTGAAGCAAATGTTGCGAAATTTTGGACAATCAATCGTCGCAATTCATCTTTGTTTCTTCTCCGTCATTGTCATTGTTAGGGTTTTAGGGTTAGATCGATATAATCTAAAATATAGAGATTGAGAATCATGCAAAGCTCACAACAACAATGGGAAAAAAAAGGTAGTGTTTTAGGGTTAGATTGATATAAGCTTAAAGAAATTTACTATAAATAAAGCTAAAATAGCATGGCCCACCATTTTACACTCGAAAACTAAAAAGTAATAATAAACAACTTAAATACTTTGCTGCAAACTTGTGGCGATGGATTTAAGTAGGTAAATCATAAAAGCATACCCCAGAAACTTGTAAGTAATTCCTTGCAATTCTGTTGAGTTCAAGCTTCAGTAATTGAATACTTATACATACATACAGTATGCACACAACAATTATACATACATACTTGTACATCTAGTTTTACAAAGAATTTCCAAAACATGTCCAACCTTGGTTGCTGTTCCAATAGAGAAATGTAGACAATAAGAGCTGCAATAGATCCATTATTTAGTTTGAAGGTCAACCAAAAAAGATAATATAGTAGTCATCTGCTTGATTTTCAATTATTAACAGAAAAGGAAAAACAAAATGCATCTTGTGTCTCATACAAGCTATGAGAAGCAATGTGTTTCTTAAGCAAACCAAGTACAAAAGCAAAAAGAAAGAAATGCAACATAAAGAGAGCATTGTTTTGGCCCATGAGGCCTACCACATGCCCCGTTTCGATAATCTGAATCGTTCATTTTATCCAGCACTTTGTGTATTTCATCTACACAAAAAATTAAGTCCATTTGATAACTACAACTTATTTAATTTATTGCTTTTTCACCAACAAAATTGACGACAATTGTGTTCGTATCCGACATGACTGCAACACTTATTTTGAAGTGTCAATACTTCATAGCACCTAGGTCTCTGCAACAACTTTCTAAAAGTTCTTATTGACCGGTATCTGTAGACACCCCATTTTTGACCGTCCTCAAGACTTGGACGTCATCGTTTGAACACTCGATGATCATCTATGCTCATGTTCGTTTTGAGTTCTCGGAGGTTTTGGCTACGCGCCTTGCCTTAGGATCTCTCAACTTCTTTGTTTTGTGCTTGGTTGTGGACCAAATACTTGTGTTTTTGCTTCTGAGGGAAGAGGGTGGCTTGTTGGCCATCCCCTCAACCCATCGGCCAAGGAATGAAGCCATCGGCCTTGCTATCTTGCCATCGGCCAAAAGTGTTGGCCGATCGGCACTCTTTTTAGTTGATTGGCACTTATGTTGGTTGATCGGCCATGTTTTCTGGCCGAACCCTGTTCATTTGCTTTATGCAGATATTTTATGCCAGCTGTCACAGCTGGCATGCACAATTCACTCCCTCCATACACGTGTATGGAGGGATTTGCCCCTTGGCTTAGCTTCTCCTAGAAGCTTTGAATTTGGATTTCTATAAGAGGGGAGGCCCTCCTCCCTTCTCAAGGGTTCCAAAAATCTGAGATAGAAGATATATATCTATCTCTATATCTCCCTCTCTCTATATATTTGTGTGTGTATTTGTGTTCAAAAGGGTTTTTTTGTTTAGAAGTTTAACTTGTCGGATCTGAAAGAATATGCGAGTAATTTGGAGAAATAGCAGTCCTACTTATTGATGTCTCTTGAAGAGATGAAGAGTAAGAGAGACAATTCATGGAAAGGAGATGGATGAGGAAGTTGAATTCTCTTTTGAGGAGCTCATGTCAGATGATTTGGATGTTGTTGTTCAGTTGTCTGAAGCAACGAAAAATAATGAAGAATGTGAAGCGATGGTGAGAGAATTGCTAGTTCATGATCATGATTTGTTTACATTTCAGATGCACTTAAATGTATTTTTTAGATGCACTTAATTTAAATGTATTTTGTTTGGATTTAAATTTTTTTGTGTAGATGAAATACGCAAAGTGTTTGATAAAATAAACGATTCAGATTATCGAAACGTGGCATGTTGTAGGCCTCATGGGCCAAAATAATGCTCTCTAATCCAAATTTTGAAATGAAAGGGATCTTCCTCTTAATTCGATTCCCTACTCCCTATGAAACCTCTTAAATTAGAGAGAGAGAAAAAAAAAAATTCACTAATGTAGTTATTTTATATAAGGGAATTCTCTTTGATCCACTCTTAAATTAGAGAGAGAGAAAAAAACACAACCACTAATGTAGTTATTTTATATGAGGAAATTCTCTCCGGTCCATAATTTGAATTGAAGAGCGCTATTTAGTCTTATGAGGTCTGTCATAGATCTCGTTTTAATAATTCGAACTATTAAAGATGTTGGACATTTCATTTTTTATTTCGTGAACACAGAAAAATTATATCGATTTAATAATCATAACCTATTTAATTTATTGCATTTGTCACAACGAAAAAAAAGGACAATTGTAATATATTCAATTTAAATTAATTTTACAAACCTGTATCTTAGCTCTCCAAAAGCGAGCTATGCTCCTTCCTCATGCTTCAATGTGTAATATTAGAGTACATAATATTTTAATTATTAAAGTATTTGTAAGAAGTGAAACATTGTTATATATTTTTATGTATGTTGGAACGTTATATTGGAGGACTTTTTAATACAAATTTATTTCATAAAAATTAGTTTGCTCGCATTTAAAATATATACAATTTTATTTTTATATATATTTTATAAAAATTAGTTTGCTCGCATTTAAACCATCATCAGCAACAAGCATTCCAACAAAAAACCAACAACCAACCAACAACACAAGTGCACTAGAAAACCAACTGTAGTAGCCCAAGTTTACAATGGTTGTGATGGATTTAGTGTGTTGTTGGAGAGAAGGAAAGAGAGATTTTCAAAAGAGACTATAAGAGAGAGTTGTCGCCATCTCCTCCCTACTCAAGGTTTTGCTCCCACTGTGAAATGTGGTGGTGTTGCCAATGGAGAAGGAACGGAAGGAAGATGGAAGAAAATAGTCGAAGATAAGGGGGTGTTTGCTTGTTATGCTAATATTAATGTGGCTTGTTTGGTTGCAAGGATAGATTCAAAATTTTTTTTTTTTTGGGTCAAAGATAGAATTTTAGCACGTTAGTAAAATTAGATTATAAATTTAAAGAACCGCCGTTGATCCATCAACTCGAACCTCAAACTTTCCACTCACCGCGGTAACCCCAAGGCGCGGCTACATGCCAGTCGGCCACAAGGGCCTCAGTCGGATGGATTCAGTTGGGTGTTCAGTATTTAAGAAATAAAAGGTAATTTTGGCATCTAGTTGCCAAAATATACTGACATAAATAAGACATTTCCGTTGCTAAGAGAGAACAATGTAATTTCATTTTAGAAACCACAGGGAAGTCCGTGTAATTAGCCCATAAATAAAACAAAACAACCAGATTCAAAATGACAGAAGACACACAAAAAAGCACTGGAAGGGTAACGGTATAATGTGTCTACTTAATGTACAAAAAGACAAATTACACAAAATAATAGGTATAATAGACTATTAGCACAACTGTAACAACCAAAATATAGCTCTATTTGATGCAATTAAAGGTCACTCTCACAAACAGCATCATAGTCTAAGCGTATAAAGGTGAAAAGGTTGTTACAAGGAATAACGGGTTGCGAAAGAAATTCTCATATCCTCAAACTCAACTAGCACAACAGTCTTCCCGGTCACAAATTATAAGGAATGGGATGGGATCCCTAATTTAGTTCTAGCTTACTTTAGTTTTCTTCATTTTCGCTTTAAATCGAGATTTTGCCACTAGTGTCTGCACTGTGTTTGCAAAATTCCCAACTGCCATAACAATCAGTAGCACCCACAGGTAACAACCTGACCAAAAGTAAATTAGATAATCCATTAAGTTTTATACCAGTATGAGAATGGTTATTAAAATCGCGATCCGGATGTAGGATACGATCCTATATTGCTAAAAAGATCCATATCGTTGTAGGACGGGTGCTATAATAGGATCGCAAGTAGGATCATATGGGATGTGTAGAATCGTATAAGATCATAGGTAGGATCATAAGTAGGATCGTTGATTTTTTGATTTTTCACCTTACGATCCTACCTAGGATCCCGATTTTAACAACCTTGAGTATGAGTCCAACTAAGATGTTAAATTACTCAAGCAAATACTGAAATAGAAATAAGAATTTAATCTTAAAAGCAAAGTAAATCACAAATATAAAACCCATGGCAATACTTCTCCAAGCATCCACATAACAATACTCAAAACATACTTCTTACCTGCCACTCAGAAACAACACCAGCCAGTGCAGCTTTAAGTAGCAAAATTCTGACATATGCTTCAAAACCCTGAAATCAAGAACTTACAAATAAAGGTCACTTCAATTTAGCTCAGATCTCTATGGTGACATATTGTTGCTTCATCTATTGGATTAGTAGCAACTAACAAATGAAAGTGAACAATTAATTTGCGAGACCTATTACTGAAGAAAATATGTAGTAGAACTATTAAGCAAATGAAAGGCCTTGAGAAGCTAAAAAGTCCATCACAAATACTGTAGGCATGCTCTAAGTAAATTTCTTTTGAAGTACTGGATCTTCTTTCATTATTTTTTTCACTGAAGGATTGGGCAATTAATGATCATCATGCAATGATGTACAGATTCTTTCCTTTTTTTGGTGAGCATGCCTCTTCCTAATATCTTCAAAGAAAAAAACGAAAAAAAAATCAAATAACTTCATGGTGACATCATGACATGTGAGCCAAAGAAGTTCAAAACAGAGAGAGAGCTGTGATGAAAGAGAAAGTTGCATTACATGTATAAAACTAGGATTGTCGGATGGCAAACTAGAAGAGAATGATAATATGACTTCAACTTCAGCAAGTAATAAAAGAAAACACTCAAGGAATGTGATGATGTTTGATAGTAACAAAAACTTCCCTTCCCTAGCTGTAATATATATTTAATTATTTATACATGTACATAACTTTTGGCAAGTTATGTAGGAAAATAAATAAATATTTAACAACCTTAATTTAAATCGCTTTAGTGTTTGTTTGATTCAACATGACTTGGATGGCAAAGCATACATTAATATGATCTTTTGTGGGCATGGTCCCCAAAACAGGCATTTGTACAGCTTAAATCACCTGTAATATGAATAGAATGGGTGCCAACAACCATAGTTGACCGTCGACTCCAGCAGTTTCTCCCCAAACAACGTCCATTCTCCTAGACTGCAATTAACAACGGGATCAAATGGTAAGAGTCATCCCAGACCTGCAGAGGAGAACAATTGCAATAAACATTATATGCCCACCAAAAAAAGTTCTATCTGTATTTCGGTGGATGCCATAAAAACTAACACAGATCGGCTAGAAGACAAAAACATGGTTATTGCAACCAGCAGAAGCAAAAGAACTCATTGAAGTTCTGCAAACCATGCAGGACGACAAGGTTTCACAAAGAGAACACAACCAAGTGCAGACACACACGCAAAGTAGACTGCAGAAAGAACTGAAGATAATAAAGGCAAAAATGAAGCATGCACAGAAATTCGTTGGTGGAAGGAGTTTTTTTTTCTTTTTTTTTTTCTTTTCAATTACACCTTGCCGAGTGCAATATGTGTACAAAGCCTTTGCCGTTGATATCTATTTTGTAGAAGCATTGCAACTCCTTGCATGATAGCCCATTGAAGGAACAGTTGCACCCCTCTCTGCACAGTACATGTACAGTCTCACTCATTTAAAAAAAAAACAAAAACAGAAACAAAATTTCAATATGCACTTAAGAAGGATAATAACCTGCTTCTGGGTCTCCCAAGTGAGACTGATAAGTGCCATAGCCATAGCAAAGTAGTGATGTTTTATCCACCTACATCAGCACAAGTGCAAGCATTAACATATTCTGTGGTTGTATGGATATTAATCTAGGAGGCAGATAAGAATCACAAAAAAAAATCCAAAGCATTTTCACATTTTCATCCAAGTTCTGACCCAATTCGGAAAATAAAGAGAATGAGCCTGCCAGTAGAATAAAAAGCATGATATGAGTCCAGTAATATTGAACATGGCAGAAATTCGCTGGAATTAGAATGTAGCTGCTGCTGCTGCATATAAGAGAACAAGATACTGCCAGAAAAACTCAATTTAACAAAATCAAACATGTCTATTTGGAGTCAACTCAACGAATTCTTTTGCAACATGCAGCTCCATCTAGAGTAATATCCTCCTTTCATTATTGACAACCATTATTTTTCTCATATACTCTACCCTCTGTTCATTTTCTAATTCATTGCAATATGCAGTTTGACAACACACTGTATAAATTCATTTACTGAATATCATGCTATAATTTTAAGCATTGAAGTCAAAAGATTCTTCTGGCAACTCTATTTTATAGCATAAATTCATTGCCAGTAAAATTGCATATTCACTTTCCCTCCTGAAAGGCATGGGAGATGAAATTACTAATGTCTGACTATGAAAATATGTTTTAAAAAAATCTCAATCACAAATACACAAATAGTTTAAATGATGAAGAATAAAGGCAAGGCAATCTTAGCACAAAATTCAACCAAATGCATATAAGATCATATCAAATTACCATGGGCGAATATCACTTCCATTCACTCTAAGTATGTTCTCTCACAAAGCCAAACCTGTGTAGAGAATTAACAACCATGCCTGAAAATAATATGCTCATTACGCTTAGAAACAAAAAAACAAAAGTATAGTAAACAAATCAAAAAGTTAAAATTTCCTTAAAATATCAATGAGTTACAAAACTTTTTCCCATACAAAAGTACCTGGTAAAGCTGAACAGACAATGCCAATAAGCATCCACCCCGTAACCACGACCTTAACACAAGTAGCAGTGATGGGAAAAAAAGAAACAGAAACGCAGTTCTATCCTGTCCATGATAGTGTTGCAAATTATGAATTAGAATCTCTAGTCTATTGTTCTAACAAGTAAAATAAGTTATTAATCAATGATTTAAGAATTGCATGAGTACACATTGAGAGTAGATAGAATCAAAATACACACAATGTAAAGATACAAGCCAGATCCTAAACGGATACAGGAATCCAGGAGGACCAACAAAAATCCTGTAGTCAACAACTTAACACAGAAGCCTCCTCCATGTATAAGAAACCTCCCTCCCACTTTGTCAATAGAACCCATACCTCCGGTTCCTTTCATACTAACCTAAGAATACCACCAAGTAGCAGTAGAAAGGTCAATTATATTTATCTTCTAACATCCAAGCCTTTTACCACCAGTAGCCAACTAAGAATACCACCAAGTAGCAGTAGAAAGGTCAATTATATTTATCTTCTAACATCCAAGCCAACAAAACAGCATAGATATATCTGAAAAACACCCATAGAAGTTTTTTATTTAAAAAAATTCTAACAACCTCAATCATTATTTCACAACACACACAACAAAAAAAAAAAAAAAAAAAAAATAAAAAATAAAAAATTCTATTTTCAAGGAGTAACATTTACAATCGCATTCAGCATGCTTATGGCCAAAGAGTGATAAGTATATATATTTTTTATAAGTAACATTATTAATAATCTGTAAAGTGAGTGCAAACTGAGTATGCATCTTCCAGTTGGTGATGAACACAATAATCAGGACTTAAAAAGGTCTGTTGTGTTAAGTCACCAATTTTCCCAAAAGCATGGTATTAGAGTTAAGGTTGAGAGAGGTTTGAGGTTCAAATCTCTCTACTGGCATTTGGTATTCAGACCCCATTTGGTTTCGTGTTCTCTGTTTGGTTGTTTGAATCTCCTTATGTTTGGTTCTTTGTCTCTCCACGTGCAAGATAGAGTTGCATGTGAAGGAGGGTGCTAGATAGTACAATATACATTGTTAGGCCTATTTCCTAACAGTTTTAAGCTTTTGGGAAATTGGTGACTTTTAGCATGTTGCTTTCCACACCACTCCTCTAGTCCTCTCCTCTTCACAACCAACCACCCTGTCCACCTATCAAATGCCTAGACCATCGATTCAACAATAAGATTCACGCCATACCAAAAAGGGCCAATAACAAAGAGACATAATAGCAGGGCCATATTCCCATTCAACTTCTTCAAAGCCTCTATTGCTTTCTCCTCCATGGATGGGCCCCTTCCCAATCAATCTTGTTTCTTTACCTAAACCAAAATTACTTTCGTCAAAAAAACTAACGATGCATTGTCCTTAATGTAAAAAATAAAATCAAAAAGTTAAGGAGATTACCTTAAATGATTAACCATGTCTATATGTGCCATTGGCTGCAAGGGGTTAGCGCCAAAAACACAAAGGAAAAAAAAATACAAACGAAAAACTAACTACTCCTAAAAGTAACATTATTTTGAATAACATGCACAAACCGGGTCATCAGAATGATTTTGATCAATTATCTTGAACAACTTTTTGAATGGAGTAAAGAAGTTGGAATCATTGATCTCTAATTATCTAAAAACTACGAAAATGGTGTTTTTGGTTTCTATAACACGTCACAGCAAATGAAATACAAAATTCCAACAAAATCTCCACAAAAGAAAAGATAAAATTGCATAAGATAATATATGTACTAGCAGTTCGCTCTTTGCATGTTTCTCCACATGAAACTATTAACAAAGTTTTTTTTTTCCCACTCTTTTTTCCATTTCTTATTTCCTTATCATGAAATACAACCCAAATTATTAGAAAGGAATTTCCAAACCTCACACATGTGGGAACACTGTAGCAATCAAATTCAAATACTACATAGTATCAATATAAATAAATTATATATAACCACATATATCAGTATAACCAATTGCCCTGTTTTTGTTTCATCATAGAGTAACAGAAAAAGGCATCATTTCAATACATTGTGTAAACAAAAACATAGACGAACTACTCAATTCTCAATTCAACATCACACCCAATTTTCAAACAACACAATTCAAATAATTTTGGTTGAAACTCATTAAATTGTATGAGTTGAATCGTGCATCATACAATTCTAACACCATACTAGTTGGAACATGTAGAAGTCGTGTCAACAGAATAATTTTGATCTTTTACTCATGAAATACGATATCCATTTCCAAGGAATTGTAGCAATGTAAGTAAAATTATTCTTGAGTGATAACTGAGATTAGAAATTACCTGGTAATTGACTTAGCCAGCTGGTGTCGAAGGCAAGACGAGATCTGCTTCCAGATCAGGTTGAAGATATGCAGGCATGCCCATTACCTTCTATCTCCATGCCCATGTCATCACGCTCTGCAGCACAACATGGAAATGGATAAATGAAAAACATAAAAACCAAAAAAAACTTGCGCCCAATTTAGTCTCCATTTCCAAGCAATGGAAGCAATGTAAGTGAAGGAATTCTTGAGTCATAACTGAGATTACCTGGTTGTTGACTCAGTGCTCAGTTAAGGAATTCTTTAGTCTTCATCACTTGTGTTACTACTCGCTACTCAGTTGCCATTGAATAAAGAAAGGTCTACATTTATCTCCCAAAAAACACATGGATTTATTATATATAGCCCAACAGACATCAATTATGTAGCAACTACTACCAATAAACTACTAACTTAATCCTATTCTTTTTCCATTTTGTTTTTTGTTGTTGGTTAAGTAAGAAAGCCAATTTGTAGACATAAGTAATAACTCAAAAATAAAATACTACTCATGCCAATTAATTTCTCAATTTTCTCTTCACACCAGGCTGTAGACACCCCATTTTTGACCGACCTTAAGACTCAGACGTCACCGATTGAGCGCTCGGTGATGTTGCATATCGTGCTCGTTCAGAAATCTCAGAGTCGCGGTCGTGTGCCCTGCCTCCGGACTTCCGAGCTCTCTTCTGTACCTTGCCTCGGTTTGCGAACCAGACTCGGTTTTCTCTGTTTTCTTTCCTGAGGGGAGGGAGAGGTCTAGTAGACCATCTCTCAGTGGCCGGGGGTTACATTTCGTGGCCGTAGGCCATTTTGCCCATTTCGGAGCCCGGTTCCCGATTTTCGGAGCCGTCAGGCCGTGTGCCTCGGTTCGGGACCACCCAACCATCTCCGATTCCTCCGGTTTTTTTGGCATGCATCTCATTTACTCCCTTTCGAGGGACACTGGGGTCTTAGATACCCACTTCGTGGCCAAACACCACTTTCGGTGCTTAACGGCCGGTTTTCGGGACCCCGAACTGCGTGTTTTGGTCCCCGAGCATTCGTTTTGCATCGGTTTTTGTTCATTTTTGGCAGGTACCCCTGTTTTATCATAAGGAAGATCACTGGAGGGTGGGAGGCTAGTAATTGTCCAAGCAACCTATTATGCTCTTCCGGCGCCCCCCGGCGCCCGTTTTTCTCACTTCCGGGCTAATGTTGACCACCCTAGGGCCATTTTCTTCAAACCAAAACCACATATTTGTGATGTACACACATGGGAGGACCCTAAAAGCATATGGCCGGCCAGTAATTCTCATTGAACCTTTTGAACCCCTCTTTGAATTGGCCTATTCTCTCTCCTGTTTCAGAGTTGTCAAAATTGAACCACAGGGTCTTATTCAGCACACATGGGAGGCCACCAATGTGTAGTGGCCGGCCAGCAAATCTTCACTTCATTTTTACCCCTTGGCCGGCCGGCCATGGGGGGTGGCCGGCCGGCCACCTGCAGAAAAAGTGCATGGCCGGCCATGCTCCTTGGGATGTGTTCCTTACAGCTGCACAGCTGTTTCCCCCAGAAAAGATCTGTATCCGGGGGATATTTTGGAGGGGAATACTTAGGTGCATTTCCCTCCACTTTACACCCCTCCTTTTGTCCATATAACAGCAGCTCAAACACTCTTCTAAGGGTTAGGAAACATTGGCTCAAGCATACATACACTTATCTCTATCCATCTCTCTCAAATCTTCAAGTTTTGGTGCCTTTTGTTCATCATTATCAAGCACTACCATCACCACTCCATTTCCAGCAACAAGGAGAGGTTCTTGAAGGCTTAGAAGCAACATTTCTCAAGTCAAGAAGCAAAGAAAGAAAGGTCTTCAAGGGTAAGTCTCAAATTCCCTCTTTTACACCACTTTCTTGTCTCATTTCTTAACCCTACTTGCTCACTGTTTTGGGCTCCGACCTTAACTGAAACTAGGTCTATTTTGAGCTATTCTTGATGTTTGTTCAAGGGCTCAACTCTGTTTGAGCCCTCCATCTTGCACTTGTTTCAATATCCTCTTATATGCCATTATTTTGCATTGAATATTTGGCCTATGTGTGATCTGAATTGGAGCATCTCATGAACTGATATTGTACTTATTTTGAAGCCCTCTTCAACATTGAAGAAGGGCTCAACCTTGTTTTCATGCTCCATATGTTACTTGCTTTGAATCCATGTTTTGCCCTTGTTTTTGCATGCTTTTTCTAGCTTATGAGTGATCTGTTTTCGAGCATAATGTAAACTGTGAGTGGGCCTATTTTGAGCCCCTCTTCAACATTTAAGAAGGGCTCAACCCTGTTTGGCCTCTCTATCATGCACTTGCTTCACAATTCCTTCGATTTACCGTAAATTTGCATGATTTGTTTGACTCATATGTAGTCTGTTTTGGAGCATGTCATGAACTTTGAGTAAGCTTATTTTGTGTCCCTCTACAACATTATAGAAGGGATCAACCTTGTTGGGGGTCTCCATGCTGTGCTTGTCTTAATATCCTCTTTGGCCCCCATTCTTGCATGCCTTTTTAAGCTTATATAGCTTCTGTTTTCGGCCATCATCAGTACTTAAAATATTCATATTTTGATCTCCTTGACATATTTTATTAAGGGTCCTTACTGGTTTGATGAATGTTTGGGGTACCTCATGTTATAGCCTTATGTATCCTCAATCTTACATGACATTTTTAGCAAGTTTTCATACTGAGTTGGGGGATGTCATCTACTGTAAATGTTCATATTTTTAGTCCCTCTTCAGTGTTGTAGAAGGGTACTTTTCCATTTCGACATCGCATGCATCACTTGCTTCAATACCCCTCTCTTGGCTCGTATTTTTGCATGCTATTGTTGCCCTATCTATGCTTTCTTTTTAGCCCTTTTTGTGACTGAAAAATGCTATTTTGGGGGCTTCCTTGCTACTGTTTTGCATGTCATGTACCAATTACGCATGTTTAGTATGGCTGTAGGCCATTTCAGACGCTTAATATCGCATTTCGGGACCATCCCGTGCATTTGGTGTCATTTCCCCACCTTTCGGGACTGTTTCGCATCATTTGTGAGTGCTGAAATTTCATTTGCATATTTGGATATCGTATTTCATGTCATTTCATGCCTTAGGGCCATCGCCTCGGTTTGCGTGCCCGCGTGCACGCATCTCGAGGCATCTCATTTTTATCCGACGGCCTCTTATGTGAGCGTGGCTGAGGCCCTCTCATGTTAGTATAAGTCCAATTTGCATTCGCAGTACCATTTCATGCTTTATGTCATTGCCTCGGTTTGCGCGCCTGTGGGCACGCATTTCGAGGCGCTTCATTCTCATCCGACGGCCTCCCGTGTGAGTACAGCTGAGGCTCTCTCATGTTGGTGTAAGTCCATTTCGCATTCTGTATGTCATTTTAGTCTCATCGCATTGCGTATGCCATTTTCTCGGTTTACGTGCCCGCGTGCACGCATTTCGAAACATCTCATTTTTCATCCATCGGCCTCCCGTGTGAGTGTGGCTGAGGCTCTCTCATGTTGGTGTAAGCCCATATTGCATCGCATATCTTATCTTAGTCCTATTGCATTCTGTATGCCATTTTCTCGGTTTGCGCGCCCGTGGGCACGCATTTGGAGACATCTCATTTTAGTCTCATTATATGTCATATTTCATGTCATTTCATGCCTCAGGGCCATCGCCTCGATTTGCGTGCCCATATGCACGCATTTTCGAGGCATCTCATTTTCATAGCATTGTGCATGTTAGGATTGTATTTTAGTTGCATTCATGCATATCATGCATATTGCATCGTGTTCGGGTAGGAGTTAGCCCGGGCACGGGAAACGAGGCACGTTTCGTACTCCGAGTGACGGAACGGGTCTCAATTCCCAAGTCACCGACACTCCGGATTACCCATGATGGAGTTAGGTTTAGTTGTAGCATTCACCCGCATTCATCCTATATTGAGTTGTGCAATCCGATTCCTCGGCCATCATACATCGAGATGCATGATTGGTGGCACGAGGATCGAGGCATGCATATATTTGTGAAATACATTGCTATGCCCCTTTCCTGCTCTCTGTTGCAGCAAAATAGAAAATCAGCAACTTTTCGAGTCTAGCACGCATTTCGAGAAACATTGCAAACGGAGGCTAATTGGGGCATTCCAGTGGATTTCCGCGCAAAGGCAGTCCAGCATACATCATTCATCGGAAATGAGGCAGCCCCCTGGCTTGCATGCCAGTTTACAGCTTTCTTAGTTTAATTTGTTAATTAATTAGAAATTTGTATATTATTCGGACTGTAATATTTCGGACTGTAATATTCTTTTATTTCGGACTGTATATTTATTCGGACCCTCTGCGCGAGGGCATAATTGTAATAAGTGTGGGTGAGTGTGATGTATGTCTTCCAACCCCACGTCTTTCTCCCTTTTATTTACCCGCTTATGATGGTTAGATATAGGGCATATTTCGATTAGCATACAGTATGACAGCATGTTTGCATCATTCATCTGTTTTGCATGCACCGGGCTCGGCGTATCATAAAAACTGCATCTGTATTTCAAATCCAAATTGAATACATGATAACTGTTGCATCTCATATGCCATGTTTAGAATAGCCGCGCCTGCTATAGTTGCATTATTGCATGCGTTGCATTAGGCAATTCTGTATAATTAGGATCATGCATGATTTCTAATAAGCTTTTATTTTGGCTTGGAGTACTCGGTGAGTTTTTATGCTTTAGCATCCTTGCATGTGTGTGAGTGTTGCCATGAATAGCATGCTTACCATGAGGCTATTTGCTTATGTGATATAACTGCCTTGAATGCCTGTGGGTGGAGGTTGTATTACTTGAATTGGGACAATTCATCAAATGTTTGTTTTGAGCCCACTAGATAGTGGCAAAATCATGTTTTCTAAGCCCACCTGAGGGTGGCAAATCCGCGTCTTAGCCTACCTGCGGGTAGCACCATCAAACCATTTTCAAACAAACGAACATGAAATGTTTTGTTCCAATTCAGGCGACTCAGTTTATACTTATTTGCTGCAAGCATCACATAGTAACCTAGGCTAATAACCGGAATAAGAGCATACAAGGTTTTCAAAATAAGATATCATGGTTAGTAGAGGCCGGTCTTTGACCGGGCGAGCGGGGGTGCTCACGAAGTGACCTTCCCCAATTGTACCCAAGTTCCCGAGCCGAGGCAACTTTGGTGATGACGGACACGTGGCCTTTGGCACCGAGTCAGGGTTTCCTAAATTTCCCAAAAATAAAATATTTAGGTGGCGACTCTGTATCTGGCAAAGCAGTCCATGTTTGGCACTTCTTTCAAAAAATCTGTTTCCAAAACGATTTGCCGGATTTGGACTCTTTGGTTCAAGATTAAGAACCGTGACAACCAAATCGAGTCCGAGCTGTAGCGAGGTCCCCCGCGGGCTTGTTACACAGGCTCTAAGGATTTCCAAAGCACACAAATTTCTATCCTAAAATGCCAACTACTGAAGTTTAATTGTTCTGCAGGCTAGGCGTAAGCTCTCTTCTAGAGGGGGTATTGCCTTTGGCGTGTCTTGAGCTTCATTGTAAATCCCCTTTTATGGCAATAAAAACTTACCCCCGAAAAAGCATACCATGATGAACAATGCCTACGTGCCAGAGACGCTGAGAAAAGGAAAACCAACAAATATCAACTATATTCAAAATAAAAAAATTCAGTTTTCCAACTAGTACGAAGCATATAGATTTTGAATTTTTGAACTCTTTTTAATTGAGGCATTTCGAAATGGCCTATTTGACTAGTTCAATAAATCAATGGAAGGAAAATAATAAGGTGCAGCTATTAATAGAGTAAGTAGAACTTCAATTGGTGAACAATAATGCTAGACCCCAAATGTTCTAGCAAACACTCACATGGGTGTTGGTCCCACAACACCCCTGTGAGTGGTAGATTTTTTGGTAAATTTTTTTGTATCCCTAGGCATTTTGCTCGTTGGTGAAATGAGGCAAGAGACGAAAGTCACAAAAGAAAGACATGAAAAAGGAGCAGAATGTAACTACTAGGGAATCCGGAAAAACAAACTTACTTGGTAAGTCAACGAGAGATGGAAATAGCTGAACAAATGACCCAAGACACATCAATGCTGGAAACACACTTAGAAACAATTTTTCAAATCCGCATCAAAAAAGAAAACAGAAAAAAAATATATGTATGAAAGTCAGTAATGCCCTTCACTGCAGATTGAGTCCACAATATCTCCGAAAGCATTCTTTTAGATCCTCCTTTTTGAAATTAAACATATGTGTTTAGTTGTCAAAATTTCCGTTAGGCTCAATTAGTTTCAGTACGAAATTACTATACCATATTTTGTTCCAACAAGGTCGGGAAGGTGCATAATAACTTTAAACATACAAAATAAGAGGTGGCATCACATAAGCAACAAAATTTATTTCTGAAGTAGCATTGACAGGACAATAATAAAATAAAACTACAATTATGAATACCAATATATGAAGAGTCTTGTTAACAAGTGTCCCGGGGACACGAGAAGTAGACCCAAAATTTTTTTTTGAAAACAAAAGACACTTTTTATTAGATTCAATGCAGTTTTTATGGAAATTAATGCACTTCTTTTAACTGTTTGACCTATTTTCAAGACATTCCTTTATTTCAATCCCAATATCCAACACTTTTGGCATTTGTCATATACAAATATCTCGAGGACACAACAATTGCACGAATTATAACTAAGATCATTCCAATAAAATAAATTAAATATGTCTTTTAAGAACAGAACCAAAAAGATGACACGAGGAACTTAGCATTAATGGGAAAAACTACAAATGCAAGACTGATGTTAGAGGAGGATAAGTTACCAAAATATTTGATATACATGTTTCATACTTCTTCTTTTCTACTTCTAAATCTGAAAATTCAGTCAAATAAAGAAACTAAATCCCAAGCAAAGAATCATGCCAATCTAAAATCATACCTGAGAGAGAAATTTAGGGAAATTAGTTAAAAGTTTTCTCTTGTTAAGATTCCGAAAGTCCAGTGTAGCTTCAGCAACAACAGGGTCTAAAAGTTCACTGCAATCAAACATTGGAAGAGTGATTTTCAAATACGATTTATCATATGATATGCCATCATAAATAGAGAATAATTGTTAGATGAAATCATAATTTCTTTTTTTCCCCATAAATAACTTATTGTGAAAGGACTACAAACATCTTTACCAGCTCAAACATGAATGAATGAATAGGGTCTTTTAATTCGATGGACTCCTCTCCTCTTCAGGTGGGAAATTCTCCAAAACTGGTTTAAGACGTTGGCCAGTCACTTTAAAAACATTACCATTCTTGGGATTTTCAATCTGGGCCCCATGAGAAAAAACAGTTTTAACTATGAAACGCCCAGTCCATCTAGATCTCAATTTACCAGGAAACAAATGTAGTCTAGTTTTATACAAAAGAACCTTTTGTGAAGGATTAACAATTCCTTCGAGTACAAACAATATTAACATTAAAAACATATCATATACAATGACACGGGGAGGACTAGTCAATCAACTGGATGCCCTTTTTTCTTCCAAAACAGCAAACCTTTTCTGCTCCCTTATCGACAAAAATATGCAATCCTGCCTTTAGGCAATAGAAATATTATCCTTTATTCGATGAAAAGCTACAAACACAAGACCCTAGAGTAAAAAGGTATACATCTTATGTAGAGGGGTAGAAAATTAAGATAAAAATTACCATTTGTTTTGCTGAATTCGAGCAGCCCGAGCACCCTTGACAACATTGCAGTCAGATCTAGCGTTTTTGCTATTATCTAAGTCACCAAATATATATTTCATAAAAGGAACAAATAAAGAACAGAAGGCGGGTAGTAATTAAAAGGAAAAACAAATAAGTATTTGAAGACCAAAATCAAAATATTAAAGGACTGGAGGTACAATGAAATCTTGTCTAACCTTTGAGAGAAGTTTTGTGGATGTTATGAGATGATTTAGAAGCATACCGAGTCTTATGGGCCTTGTTGAGCAATTGATATTGTTGAAGGCTCAAATGTAGTTTTTCTACAAATTTAAATTAAATTCATTAAATCACAATTACATACAAATTGAGAGAATGAATATAATATCCAAAATTCATAGAACAACTATGTAATTTTAAGCATTCATCACACCTCCCAACCAGCTTTATTGCTAGAACCTAGCAATTAGGGTGACTAAAATAAAATCAAAAAGTAAAATAAAAGCAACAACTCTAAACCACTTCTGCAAGAAATCACGATTGAATTTAGCACATGCAACAAGCCCTTAATCCAATAGGTTACCCCCCGTGGACGAGTAAAAGTCTCGTGAGAGTTTCCAAAGATGTTACCCACAAACATCCAAAAATTTCTTTACTAAAAGGATTTCTTTCATTCTCATGCCAAAGTTAAAGAACCAGCCATGAATTTCACAACCTTAACAAGATAATCAATCAAAGTTCAAGACACTAGCAGCAAATAAAGATATCTCATGACATTCAAAATTTGGAGTGTGTGAAAAAAGTTTAGCAAACACAGACACAACCTTAGCCTTAAAGTGAAATATAACCCAAATCTCTTTCTGAAACATGCTTCAACTCAAATCTCACCAGTTATTGCACTCAACAAATAAATCACTCAGAATATGGTGCAAAAATTGCTCTCAATATATGCGAGTAGAACAATGTAAATCAAAGGCAAAATATCCCGCATACTAATTTTTTTGAAAAACGTTAATATGAAAGAATAAATAAATAGTCTAATGAATGGAATATCAAATACTGAGAAATAAAATTTCTAGAAATGTTACCCACAAACGTCAAAAATTTTCTTTACTCGAAGGATTTCTTTCGTTCTCATGCTAATGTTAAAGAACAAGTCATGAATTTCACAATCTTAACAAAATAATCAATCAAAGTTCAAGACACTAGCAGCAAGTAAAGATATCTCATGACATTCAGAATTTTGAGTGTGTGAAAAAGTTTAGCCAACACAAACACAACCTTAGCCTTAAAAGTGAAATATTACCCAAATCTCTTTCTGAAATATGCTTCAACTCAAATCTCACCAGTTATTGCATTCAACAAATAAATCACTCAGAATATGGTGTGAAAATTACTCCCAATATATGCGAGTAGAATAATGTAAATCAAAGGCAAAATATCCCGCATACTAATTTTTTGGAAAAACGCTATAATGAAAGAATAAATAAATAGTCTCATGAATGGAATACCAAATACTGAGAATTAAAATTACCATACCATCACCCCTATCCATCATGTCCACTTGTAAACTATACCACTCTCAAGATCAAATAGGACTTTTATTTGGTTGTAATGTTTGGGTCGAGGAATTACAAAAAAATAATAAAAACGCAAAGTTGAATAAAAAAATGGATGTCTGAGACATTATTGGCATAAAAATAAGCTCTAATCTGAGAGATTATTGGCATAAAAATAAACACAATTAGAGCCTTTTCGTTTTGTTCCCCCCCCCCTCTCTCGTTGAACACAATTTATTTCTTCTTCTTTTTTTCCATCTTCTCTCCTTTTTTTACTTTTTTTTTTTTCAAACAAATTTGCCATTGCCAAACTCAAATTACCCAACATATCTACAAAATTGAAAATATGAGTTGTGGGGTTAAACAAAGAAAGGCTAACATAAAGGCTCAAATTGGTTTCTAATGAAGTAATAATAAAGGAAAGAAAAATAAATAAAAGGCTCAATGAAACAAAGATGGCGTAAAATCATCTCTCAATTCATGATCTCAAGGGAATAAAAGTATGGTAACAAATTGATTTATCCTCAACATTCAACCAAAATTAAGAAATAATGAGACTAAACAACAAATTAATGCGCTTCCAAAGAAAATTAAGAGTAGATGTATCACAACCCTCCAATAAAAGATTAGCACAAAACTCGTAGGCTCAAAAGTCTCCACTATGATTCTTCAAGATTTTCAAGTCATATCCACTTATCAACTAAAAATCATATTCATGTGGCTAAAGTGCAGTGCAATGATTTCCAAATACGAACATATGGAATACTTTAACAAAGTAGCTAACATATCAAACTTCAACACAATTTCTCGAGTTAAAGCAATAAAATACTACAAGTATGCCGAATTACTCAATGCACAGAACAAAAGATTACCATGCGCACTTTTTTTTTTTTTTTTAAACAAAACAACTAACTCATTGTAGCAAGCAACATATAAATTCTTCTCAAGATAAGTATTTTCTCCCCCAACCTGAACGATGCATTGTCCTCGAGGGAGTAAAAGTATGATAACAAATTGATTTATTCTCAGCATTCAACCAAAAATGAAAAAATAATGAGACTAAACAATAAATTAATGCGTTTCCAAAGAAAAATTAAGAGTAGATGTATAATAACCCTCCAATAAATGATTGGCACAAAACTCACAGCGTTAAAAGTCTCCACTATCATTCTTCAAGATTTTCAAGTCATATCCACTTATCAACTAAAAATCATATTCATGTGGCAGAAGTGTAGTGCAATGATTTCCAAATATGAACACATGGAATGCTTTAACAAAGTAGCTAGCATATCAAACTTCAACACAATTCACGAGTTAAAGCAAGAAAATACCACAAGTATGCCCAATCACCCAATGTATAGAACAAAAGATTACCATGAGCACTAACTTTTTTTTAAAAAAAAACAAAACAACTAACTCATAGCAGCAAGCAAATATATAAATTCTTCTCAAAATAAGTATTTTCTGCCCCCAACCTAAACGATGCATTGTCCTGAATGTAAAAAATAAAATCAAAAAGTATAGGAGATTACCTTAAATGATTAACCATGTCTACATGTGTCATTGCCTGCAAGGGGTTAGTGCCAAAAACACAAAGGGAAAAAAAAATACAAACGAAAAACTAACTGCTCCTAAAAGTAAAATTATTTTGAATAATATGAACAAACCGGTTCCTCAAAATAATTCTGATCAATTATTCTGACAACTTTTTGAATGAAGTAAAGGCAGTTGGAATTGTCAATCTCTAATTATCTAAAAACTACGAAAAATGAGTTTTTGGTTTCTATAACACATCACAACAAATGAAATACAAAATCCCAACAAAATTTCCACAAATACATGTATTAGCAGTTCGCTCATTGCATGTTTTTTCCACATGAAACTATAAACAAAGTTTTTTTTTTTCCATTTCTTATTTCCTTCTCATACAAGATCCGCAGGATGCTTATCAAATACAGCCCGAATTATTGGAAAGGAATTTCCAAACCTCACACATATGTGGGAACACTGTAGCAATCAAAGTCAAATACTACATAGTATCAATATAAATAAATTATATATAACCACGTATATCAGTATAACCAATTGCCCTATTTTTGTTTCATCGTAGAGTAACCAAAAAAGGCGTCATTTCAATACATTATGTAAACAAAACATAAACGAACTACTCAATTCTCAATTCAACAGCACACCCAATTTTCAAACAACACAATTCAAATAATTTTGGTTGAAACTCATATTAAATTGTATGAATCGAATCGTGCATCATACAATTCTAACACCATACTAATTGGAACATGTAGAAGCCGTGTCAACAGAATAATTTTGATCTTTTACTCATGAAATACGATATCCATTTCCAAGAAATTGTAGCAATGTAAGTGAATTTATTCTTGAGTGACAACTGAGATTAGAAATTACCTGGTTGTCGACTCTGCCAGCTGGTGCAGGAGGCAAGACGAGATCTGCTTCCAGATCGAGTTGAAGATATGCGGGCACGCCCATCACCTTCTATCTCCATGCCCATGTCAGCTTCCAAAGAATGACGCTTTGCATCACAACATCGAAAAGGATAAATGAAAAAAATAAAAACCAAAAAAAACCTGCGCCCAATTTAGTCTCCATTTCCAAGCAATGGCAGCAATGTAAGTGAAGGAATTCTTGAGTGATAACTGAGATTACCTGGTTGTTGACTCACTGCTCAGTTGAGGAATTCTTTAGTCTTCATCACTTGTGTTACTACTCGCTGCTCAGTTGCCAGTGAATAAAAAAAGGTCTACATTTATCTCCCAAAAAACACGTGGATTTATTATATATAGCCCAACAGACATCAATTATGTAGCAACTACCACCAATAAACTACTAACTTAACCCTATTCTTGTTTTTTCTTTTCTTTTTTTTTTTTTTTTGGTTAAGTATGAAAGCCAATTTGTAGACATAAGCAGTAACTCAAAAATAAAATACTACTCATGCCAATTAGTTTCTCAATTTTCTCTTGACCCCAGGCTCTAAGGATTTGCAAAGCACACAAATTTCTATCCTAAAATGCCAATTGCTGAGGTTTAATTGTTCTGCAGGCTAGGCGTAAGCTCTCTTTTAGAGGGGGTATTGCCTTTGGCATGTCATGAGCTTCATTGTAAATCCCCTTTTATGGCAATAAAACACTTACCCCTGAAAAAGCATAGCATGACGAACAATGCCTATGTGCCACAGAAGCCGAGAAAAGGAAAACTAACAAATATCAACTATATTCAATGTTGGAAATGGAAAGAAAATAATTCTTCCAGGATATGGCTGAATTCTTTTGGATATCACAACTGTAAACATTTAGATTTAGTCAATACTATAGAATAGGAAAGTTTATTAGGATCAAAATTAGTAGCTAAATAGTAGCTAATCAGTCCTCAGAATCAGTAGCTAATTAGTAGCTAATCAATTCCTAATTTTATGCCTCGTATCTCCTATAAATAGAGGTGCTATGTACATTGTTTAAATATGAGAATAAGAAATATTGTTCTTTCTAGCTTTGATATATCAAAGCTAAGGACTTATTCTCTGACCCTTCTGAGGTAATCCTAGAACCAGCAAGCTGTCCTTCACCATATCAGAAACCACATCTGAATCCACTGTTACCGTTTCACCGAAAAACATTGAGAAACATGTCTCCAACACTGATTCTCACTCGGTGCAAATCACCAGCATTAAACTCAATGGTGATAATTTCTTGCGTTGGTTTCAGTCCATCCAGATGTACATTCGGGGCCGAGGAAAGATCGGATACTTAACAGGAGAGAAGAAGGCACCAGCAAAAGAGGACTCGGCATATGCTACCAGGGATGCTGAAAACTCCATGGTCATAACATGGTTAGTGAATTCCATGGAGGAAGACATTAGCTCCAACTATATGTGTTATCCAACAGCCAAAGAACTCTGGGATAATATCACCCAGATGTATTCGGATTTGGGAAATCAGTCCCAAATATATGAGTTGACAATTAAACTTGGTGACATTCGTAAAGGAGAGGACAGTATCACTAAGTACTTCAATTCTCTGAAAAGGTTGTGGCGAGATTTGGACATGTTCAATGATTATGAGTGGAAGTCAACCGAGGACTGCAATCACAGCAGAAAGATGGTGGAGGATCACCGTATCTACAAATTCCTTGCCGGCTTAAACATCGAATTTGATGAAGTCGGAGGGAGAATAATTGGCCGCCAACCTCTGCCTCCTATTGGTGATGTCTTTGCTGAAGTTAGGAGAGAAGAAAGCCGTAGGAATGTGATGCTTGGGAAAAAGGGAGCTGCTACACCTGTGGAAAACTCAGCCATGATTGCATCAGATGCAAGTGCAAACAAGGTTTTTAAACCATGGAAGAATGAAAAATCTCGAGTATGGTGTGATTATTGCAATAAACCACGCCATACTCGAGAAAACTGCTAGAAGATCCATGGGAAGCCTGCAACTTGGAAGAGCTGCAAATCAAGTGACAGACCAATTCATGCATCCTCCTATCCCAATGAGGTTGAAGTAAGTCTGTTCAGTAAGGAGTAGATGGATTATCTTCTTAAACTGCTAAAATCCAATTCTTTATCCAGCACTCCTAGTGGTTCTCTTGCACAGACAGGTAGCAATCCTTATGGCTCTATCTTGTAGTCAAAATTCTGTCCCTTGGATCATTGATTCGGGGGCATCTGATCACATGACTTCTTTCTCTTCTTTATTCAATACTTATTTATTTTATTCTGAAAGTGAAAGAGTTAGGATTGCTGATGGCAATTTCTCACCCATTGTAGGAAAAGTTCAAATAAAATTTTTAGAAAATATTACTCTTCACTCTGTCCTTCATGTTCCTAAACTGGCCTGCAAGTTGTTGTCTGCCAGTAAATTATCCAAAAACTCTCACTTTCGTGTTGTTTTCTTTGACTCTCATTGTGAATTTCAGGACCGAAACTTGGGGAGGTTGATTGGCAGTGCTAGAATGGTCAATGGTCTTTACTACTTTGATGATGACATATCTAACAATAAAACAACTCAAGGCTATGGTTGTAGTATTAGTTCACTTTAGCTCGCGAGCAAATAATGCTTTGGCATTTTAGACTAGGACATCCTAGTTTTTCATATCTTAAACATTTGTTTCCTAAGTTGTTTAAAAATTTGGATTGTTCGTCTTTTCAATGAAAGTTGTTATTTATCTAAAAGTCATCGAAAACTTATCTTACAAAACCCTACCGTGCCTCTAAACCATTCTACTTAATTCATAGTGATGTGGGGTTTCTCCAAGGTTACCACCATGACTGGTGTAAAGTGGTTTGTAACTTTTATAGATGATCACACTCGGCTTTGCTAGGTTTATTTGATGAAAGACAAATCTGAAGTAAAAAACGTGTTTCAAGATTTTTACAAAATGGTTGACAATCAATTTCATTCAAAAATTAGTATTTTTCGAGCTGATAATGGAAAAGAGTACTTCAATGAATATCTAGGGAATTTTTTTAGGGAAAAAGGTATTTTTCATCAATCTATATGTCGTGACACTCCTCAACAAAATGGTATTGCCGAAAGAAAAAATAAGCATTTACTGGAAGTAGCCTGAGCCATAATGTTCTCTATGTATGTTCCCAAATATCTATGGGGAGATGCCATTTTGACAGCCACTTATTTAATTAACAGAATGCCAACCCGGGTTTTGCAATATGTCACACCCCTAGAATATTTCAAAAAAACCTTTCTTGATTGCAGAATTAATTCAGATTTGCCTTTAAAAATTTTTTGCTATACTATTTTCGTTCACATACCCAGCCAAATTCGATCCACACTTGATCTTAGAGCAGAAAAATGTGTTTTCATCGGGTATGCTCCAAACAAAAGAGGCTACAAGTGCTATAATCCTCAAACAAAAAACATTCGGGTGATTATGGATGTCTCCTTTCTTGAAACTCAATCCTATTTTACCAAAAATTCTGTTCAAGGGGAGAAAAAGAGAAAGGAAGAAAATTTTTGGCAGACAACTTCGGATCCCTTACCAAATCCTATTCGATCTCCATCCCTTGTTTTCTGAAAAACAAGAACAGAAACAGGGTATTCAAGATATAGAGAACGAAGGAAATCCCAGTCCAACTTCTCCAAACATAGAAGGCTCACAAGCAGGGGGAGAAATACTACAATTGGAACAAACTGTTCCCGAACCTGAGTTTTTGGTTTATGCTCGGAAAAATACTCGAAGAAAAAGTAAAGATTAGCCAACCACTCTACCACAAAGCCAATCAGAATCTCTTAAAAAAGGTCCCTCAAGTAGTTCAGGTATTCCTAATCTGGTTCCTCCATCATCTGTCTCTACTTCATCTCCATTTCCTTCAACGGTTTTACCTAATGTTATACCCACAGATTGTGATCTTCCTCTAGCCATTAGGAAAGGAATTCGAAAATGTACCCAACATTCCATTGCGAAATATTTATCTTATGATAAACTTTCCAAAAGTCATAGAGCATTTACTTCAAAAATATCTGACCTGTTTGTTCCTAGAATTATTAAGGAAGCCTTGGATGATCCTAATTGGAAATCAACAGTTATGGAAGAGATGAATGCTCTAAAAAAGAACGGTACTTGGATGTTAGTGAATCTGCCTAAGGACAAAAAGACAGTGGGGTGCCAATGGGTATTTATAGTGAAGTGCAAAGCTGATGGTAGCGTGGAAAGATATAAGGTGAGCCTCATGGCAAAAAGGTTTACACAAACCCTCGGGATTGACTACCAAGAAACATTTGCTCCAGTTGCCAAGATGAACTCAATTCGGGTTTTCCTGTCACTAGCAGTTAATTCCAGCTGGCCTCTACATCAATTAAATGTAAAAAATGCATTCTTAAATGGAAATCTAGAAGAAGTCTATATGAACCTACCTCCAGGTTTTGAAAAGAAGTTTGGTATAGATAAAGTCTGCAAATTAAACAAGTGTCTATACGGCCTCAAACAATCCCCAAGGGCGTGGTTTGAACGCTTTGGGAAGGTTGTAAAAAACCTTGGATACAGTTAAAGCCAACCAGACCATACTATGTTCTATAAACACTCAAGAGAAGGTAAAGTAGCTATCTTGATTGTTTATGTAGATGACATAATTCTAACTGGTAATGATAGTGCCGAATCAAAAAAGTTAAAGAAGGGACTTGCTAAAGATTTCGAGATAAAGGTCCTGGAGCACTAAGATACTTTCTTGGAATGGAGTTCGCTAGATCTAAGGAGGGCATTTTTGTCACTCAGCGAAAGTACACAATTGACTTGCTCAAAGAAACAGGCTTGCTCGGATGTAAAGCTGCTGAAACACCAACCGAGCTCAACTTGAAGCTACAGCATGCTAGAATTGAAGATGTGGTGAATATAGACCAGCTTCAAAGACCTGTTGGAAGACTGATATACTAAGCTCACACACGTCCCGACATAGCATTCGCAGTAAGCAGAGTAAGCCAATTCATGCATTCACCAGGAAAGGAGCACTTTGAAGAAGTATACAGGATCCTAAGGTATCTAAAGGGAACTCCTGATAAAGGCTTAATATTTAAAAAACAAAGACATCTTCAAGTGGAAGTACATACAGATGTAGATTAGGCTAGAAGCATCACTAACCGGAAATCACATTCCTTGGACTTCTTGCATTTACTTTGGTAATCACATAACCTTTTTTCTTTTCAGGGCCCACCGGCCCCGGAGGTTCTTTTACTGCCATCGGAATTTCCTTAGATTCAGACGACGACAATGACGACAACGACGACGACCTTTCCATTGCTACAAGGGTCACAAGGTTCAGGACCGGTAGGGCAGCACTTCCAGATGTTGAAGAATAACCAAGTGCTGGGGCCGCACCAACTACTGAGGCTGAGCCAGTTGTGGAGGCTGCAGAAAATGAAGTTCCCCCTGCTGTGGAAGTTGTTGCGGGCGGCCTAGTTGGAAGGTGCAGAGCCTCAAAACCCCACTGATTCTGTGCACTCCGATCGTTCCTCTGTCGGCAGTACTTCCAGATGTTGAAGAAGAACTAAGTGCTGGGGCCGCACCAACTACTGAGGCTGAGCCAGTTGTGGAGGCTGCAGCAACTGAAGTTCCCCCTGCTATGGAAGTTGTTGCGGGCGGCCTAGTTGGAGGGTGCAGAGCCTCCAAACCTCGCTGATTCTGTGCACTCCGACCGTTCCTCTGTCGGCGGAGAAGATTTTTTCCCTGAGACCCCAAGGGAAGATAGCGGCATGAGAGAGCCGCTGGAAGTTGCACCACCTCCCTTTGGAGCTGCATCTGGTGGTTCCTCCCAGTCCACTGAGTCTCCATTGGTTCAGCAAACCCCACTTCCGAACGCCCAAGTGGCTGAGAAGAGTGCAAGTGTAGTGGCTGCTTCCACTGTTCCTGCTGTAGCCCCTCTAAATTTGGACCGACTTGCAGAGGTAGCTGTCACTTTAGCCACCCACACTGTTATTGCTGTCGCTGGGACCTCTGACCCAGTTGCTTCGGCAACCTCTGAACAGCTGGCAGACTTGTACCCCACTCACTTTCCGAAAGTGCCAGCTGACCTTGGAGTATCCCAAGATTTTTATACTGGAATAGATACCACTGCTGTTCCAGATCTGAACGTTAGAGACTACCAGATGGATGACCTATTTTCGGAGTGACGTGACGGTGCAGGCAGCTTTAGTCTTTTTTGCGAGGCTAGTTCACCCGGTCGCCAACGCTGCATCTACCTATTCCGATGTTGTTGGGCAATCATCTTCAAGGGAAGTGCGTCGTCCTCAAACCTTTGGTCGCTCCACCAGTCTCCCTCCAGTGATTGAAGCTGGTGGAGGTGTGAGGGAGTCCCCTCAGCCCTCAGAGAAAGTTTCTTTTCTAAGTTACTGGGTCTCCTCCGCAGCTACTCCCACTCTCGCCCCGCATCCAGGCGCTGCACCCCGGCACCTTTCCTGCTTTTAATGTTCCTGGATCCATGGTGCAGACAGCACTGCTGCAGTCACTCGCCAGCTTCATTCGCGACCTTGCTACTAAGAAGATTCTGACCACCCCTAGCAAGTTTGTGGAAAGTGCCGAGGCAAACCTGAGCGGCTTTGAGAGGAACGGTTTGGACCTATTGTGGATGAGGGATAGGCTTCAGGCAGTCGATGGTTTCCTCGAGCATGCAGACATCATGGCGATGATAGGGCCAGTTTTGAACCCATCATCTACTCTTGTCAACTTGTAGTACCCGCTGCTGCTTGCCTCAGCAACTTTGTAGGGGCCTTCCCATCTTGGTGAGAACTTGGGAATTAGTTGCCCCCGCATGATTTCGTCCACTGTCTTCCATACCAAGTCCCCTTTATTGAACTTCTTGTGCTGAACAGATTGATTGTAGGCACGAGCTATGGATTGATGATACTTTTCCATTGCCCACGAGGCCCGATCTCTTCTTTCTTCAGCTGCCTCTATGTCATTCTTTCTGCTGTCTGGAACTAAGTGTGCTAACATAGCCATTCTTGCTGAGGGTACTGCCAACTCAACTGGTAACATAACTTCGGACCCATACACTAGGGAAAATGGGGTTGCCTGAGTTGGCTCTCTCTTTGATGCTCTATACGCCCAGAGAGCTACGGGGAGTCGTTCAGACCATGTGCCCCTTGCTTCATCCATCATTTTACACAATATTCGGATGATGGTTTTGCTGGTCGCCTCAGCTTGTCCATTCCCTTGGGGGTAGTATGGACTAGACTTGTGCTACTTGATCTGGTAGGCGTTCAGGAGGGATGGCAATATCAACCCGGCCCAACGGGAACCTGGACCGCCCCGTCCCGATAAATCGGGTTTTTCCCGAAAATTATTCACCATAGGCCCGGGGCTGGTATTGAAAAATACATCCCCGAAAATTTTCGAGCCAGGGACGAGGATAGGCTTGTTGGCCCCAGCCCTGGCCCCGGCCCCGCCCCGAAATTTCCCTGATTCATCCCCGCCTCTATTCCTCTTAGTTGTATTATATAAATATCTATTTCACTTTTGATCTTATCTTTTCTCTCAATGACCTAACTATCTCACTCTCTCTCTGACTTTTATCTTCTCTCTCTCAACTCTCTCACTCTCTTCTCTCTCTCGTTTTCAACTCTCCCGTTCTTCTCTCTCTCAACTCAACTCTCTCACAGTCACGACACGGCGACATCACCACCACCACCGCTGGCCCCGACCCCCTTCTCTCTCTCTTCTCCTCGCCTCAGTTTCTCTCTCTCTTTCTCTACTTCATCTCTCTCTATTCTTGAGCAGAAGGTCCATCTCTCTCTCACCACCATCGAACCCACCACCACAGCCACTGTCGATCTCGCCATAGAGCCTGGTCATTGGAGTCGCTCAGATCTGTGCCAGACGATGGAGGTGTACTCAGATCTGTTATCTCTCTCTCTCTCTCTCTGATCTGATGTTGTTGATCTGTATTGTTCAGAATAATTTTTTTTAATCTGTGTTAGTTATATATTGATCTGTTATATATTGAACAAAATTGATCTGTTAGATCTGTTATATATTGATCTGTTAATTTTTTTTTTGATTTGTGATATATATTGATTAGTCAGTGAGTTGTTGAACAAAATTCAAAAAAAAAAAAAAAAGCTCGGGGATATTTCGCGGTTGGGAAAACCCGATCCCCATTAGGGAACGGGGACGGGGACGAGAGGGTGACGGGCTCCGCTGGCGGGGATTGGGGGCGGAGGCGGGGATTTTTTAATCTTTGGGGATCAAGGACGAGGAGGGCAGTCCCCGGCCCCGCCCCGTTGCCATTCATAACGTTCAGCAGTATTCCCACATGACGATTTACAAAGGGAGTTCCATTGTCGGATAGCATTACTTTTGGTATGCCAAACCTACAGATTATGCTTTCTCTGATGAAGTTGGCTACTCCTGCTCCGTCTGCCTTCCTCATCGGTATAGCCTCCACCGCCACTTGGTACTAACTTCAGTCGCAGCAATCTGTGGCCTTTCGATTGCTGCGCTATCAGATGCCCAAGTATGGAACATGTAAGGGGTCTTGATGTTGTGCAGCTTAACCGTCGGTGCATGTATCAAGTTCTCAAACTTCTGGCAAGATTGGCATCTCTTTACAAATTTTTTAGCATCTTCTTCTATTGTCGGCCAGTAGTAGTCGAGGTGAATGAGATGTTCAGATAATCGCTGCCCTCCTTGATGTTCTGTCTTGTGTGCTTCCCTCAGCACCTCATTTGCCTCATCCTTTGGTCAAGGAAGAAGCGAAGGGCCCGCCTCTTAACTCTGATTGCATCGGCTTTGTTCTCAGGCAGTGTGTCATGCCTCCATTCTTCACTGCTTAAGAAATGGGCTTCCTCTTCCTTAGGATGGGATTGGCATTTTGCACATTGCCTCTGCAACTCAGTACTTTCCTATTCCATCTCTGGCCAGTAATACCCTTGCCTCTGTATCCGTCGGTATAGACTGATATCTCCATCTCCACAAGACTTAGCATGGATCTGCTTAAGTCTGTAAGTTGCTTCTTGTCTACCGACGCACCTTGCCAGCAAGTTGTTGGCACCACGAAAATACAACTCTCCTATAAGGAGCATAAATTATGCAAGTCTTGCTGGTCTGATTGTTCCCTGGCCTGTTTTCAACTGTTCTGTTGGATTATATCTGCTTTCCATCCCTCAGCATCTTGCTCTGTATGTTCTTCAATTAACACTGTTGGTGTTGTTCTTTTCTCGATGACGATGGCTATACTATCATCTGGTATATCCACCTTTGCCCCCAGTGTAGCCAAGGCATCAGGGAAACGGTTGTGTGTTCGAGGGGTATGCTAGATTTGGACATCATCAAAATGAGTGAGCAACCCTTGAACCACGGTGCGATACAGGGCCAATAGAGGCTCTTTTAAGGCGAAATCACCTATTGTTTGCCTGACAACTAACTCGGAGTCGCCCCAAATTTTCAACTTGCGGAAGCCCTTCTTTTGGGCAGCGATTAGACCCAGTATCAACGCCTCATATTCAGCCTCGTTGTTTGAACATTCAAAATCAAGCTTATATGATAGATGAAACTTCTCTCCTTCTTCACTGGTTAGTGTTATGCCAGCTCCGCCTTTCGCAGCTCCCGAAGCTCCATCAAATTTTAAGTCCCAATAAGCCTCAACTGCAGCTGCTGAGACATGGACCTCACCTGGTAGAGATACCTCTGCAGGTTCATGTTCACCAGATGGGAATTGGGCCAGTAAGTCTGCAAGTGCTTGGCTCTTAATAGCCTTGGGAGTAATACAAGTGATGTCATACTCTGCTAGAGCCAAAAGCCATCTTGCCATTCTTCGAGTCACAGCGGGTTTGCTAGTGTTCTTGCAACCATTCAAACTTGTGATTCCCTTTCAGCAGTGTCCCAAAGGAAAAAGTTATCTCAGCAAGGGCTGGAATGAACCTCCTGAGGTATGACACTTTGCTTAGGAAACTAGGAATTTCTTCAAGGCCTTTTGAGAGTGTGGTGGTGGCATCTCCATGATTGATTTAATCTTATCCCCATCTACTTCAATCCCCCGCCGGTGTACAAAAAAGCCAAGGAACTTGCCGGCGGTAACTCCGAAGGCACACTTGAGAGGGTTCATCTTTAGGCAGAATTTGCGGCACCGCTGAAAAACTTTTTCCAAGTCGCAGAGGTGTCGGTTTGCCTCGGTAGACTTGACCACCAGATCATCCACATATACTTCCACTTCATGATGCAACATGTCATGGAACACTGCAGTCATAGCCCGTTGGTAGGCTGCCCCCGCGTTTTTCAAACCGAAGGGCATCACCGTATAGAAAAAATTTCCCAAGGGTGTTCTAAATGCCGTTTTTTCTGCATCTTCTGATGCCATTTTGATCTGGTTATAACCACTGAACCCATCCATAAAGGAGAACATCTTATGGCCCGCAGTAGAATCGACAAGTGTGTCAACATGGGGCAATGGAAACTCATCTTTCGGGCAAGCCTCATTCATTCAGGTCGGGAAAGTCTATGCAGACCCTGATCTCACCGTTCTTCTTCTCCACAGGCACAATATTTGCTAGCCAAGTTGGCTACTGTATAGCCTCAATAAACTTAGCCCTCGGCAACTTTTCTACCTCTTCCTTAATCTTTGCCTCAAGGTCAGGGTGATACTTTCGAGCATGCTGCTTTATTGGCTTAGAGTTGGGAAAAGTATCCAGGTGATGGGTGACAAGAGATGGGTCAAGACCAGGCATCTCATCGTATGTCCAAGCAAAGACGTCACTATACCGCTTTAGTAGTGTTATCAATTCTGCCTTAGCTGTTGGAGCCATTGTGTCGCTGATGAACACAGGGGCTTGCTCTGCCCTGGTAAGTCGCTGAGGTTGACCTCAACAAGTACCTCCTGCTGCAATTTGGGTCTATCTTGCACGCATTCAGGGGCCAACTCTTCTTGGGACTCGTCATCGTCACATTTATTTGTCTCGGGGCCATCCTCCCAAGGTATGAAGCCTGGCCTCCAAGACCCGTCATAGGTAGTAAACTGTCTTATAGCCCTCCCGCACCTTAACAATCTTGGGCGGAGGACTTGTGGACTTGCTGCTCCTCTTCTGCCCACTACTTTCTGGAGCAGCCCCTACATCCCGAATGCCTCCCCATTTTGGCAATTTTACTCCTGCAACTTTACTGGTCCTAGGAGTTTCACCCATTGACAACTCAGTAAAGAAAACTACATCCAAATAGTATGCCTCCTCAACCCCAAATGGCTGTTCAGACGCATTTATATGGTTACTGTGCGCTTTCCCAACTTTGCCTTCACGCATTGGTGGTGATAACTTAACGGGATAGATCCATATTGGTGCATCCAAGCTCTGCCAAGTATCATGTGGCAATTTGTGTCCAATTCAATCACATCAAACTTGGTTACGGAACAGATCTCACCAACTGCTAAGTCTACAACCACATGGCCCTTGGTATCTTTTTTCTCGCCGCCAAAACCCGTCACAGTGATGGGTTGGCGAACCATCCTGGACTCTAGGATACTAGCCTTTGCAAAGGTGTCAGTAGTGATGATGTTTATAGACGCCCTCGCCATCTAGGAAAGCATGCTTGAACTCTACATCTGTAACAACCCTCGTACTGATTACCGTTAAACCACTGAAATACGTACTGATTACCGCTAAACTGAACGGATAATGACTGATAATTGAATTAACTGAAGTACTGAATGGACTGATTGAAATCGAAACTGAAATTGAATAAGTTTATCTATTGAATTGCATGTTGCATCTTTTTGATTGATTGACTACCTGTTTGAATTTATGTGTTTAAATTGCTAATTGAAGACCTTATCGGCGGCCGAACTGAAAATCGTTTAGTGTTCCATAATCAGTAGAATATTTGTGATTTGATGATATATTTATCTGAAAATTGATTAGGAATGATTAAATTAGATTAAATAAAGCCAATTGAAAAGTTTGACTTAATTACCAAATTGCCACCTTTAGTGGACCATTGTTTATTGTTATCACTTGAGCCTATACACTTGATCAAAACATATCATCAGCCCCTATTCTTGCATTCCAACCGACCAAACTAGAGAGAGTGAGGGATAAGAGAGAATTGGACTCAAAGTGTTGAAATTGCTAGAATAACTTGAAGATTTGAGGCATAGATTGTATAATTGAGCTTGTCATCTTATAATACAAGACTTAGGTAAGAAAATCCATCCTCCTCTTGTTGTTTTTAAGCTCCATCTTGCATGTATCATGGTTAGAGAGGAGTTGAGTCTTGAATTAGTTCATACACATTGAATTAGAACTCCATTGTTGCATGCATGTTTGAATTAATGAAGTTTGAGCTGAATTCATGGTGGATTGGTGCATGCATGTCCATGTTTAAGCTAAAGTCCATGCTTTCATTTGGTTTTCCAACTATTGAGCTCATTAGAGCAAGATTTGGGAGATTGATTTTGGTTTAAAGTTCATGCATTGCATGTTTTGGAATTTGTCCTTGAAATGGGTTTGAAAATGGCTTTAATTGACCAACTCTTGGCCCTTGCATGTGTAAATTGGCTTTTGAAACTTGTTATACATTGCTTTGGGTTGTATTTTCTAGAATTTGGGCCCAAGAGGTTGAGATTTGAGTTGAGAAAACTTGGTTTGGAGCTTGGAGGTCGAATCTGGATTTTCCAGGTTTTGGCCGTCCGCTCGAGCGGGGGAAGTGCCGCTCGAGCGGGGAAATCGTGCTCCCAGCATTTTCTTTGCATTGTTTTACAGTCCGCTCGAGCGGGGTGTTTCACGCTCGAGCAGGAAAATCGAGCATCCAGTACTTTGCATTGTTCATCAGTCCGCTCGAGCGTGGAAGTTGACGCTCGAGCGGGTCCCTTTGTTTGCAGGTCCGCTCGAGCGGGGAAACGTGCGCTCGAGCGGGGACCCTGTTTCACTGAAAATTCTGAAATTGTTTACTATGCACATCTTTGCATCCTCACCCCATTCTAGGCATTCTTAGGCCTAGTTTAAGGCATCCTAATGAGGATTTAGACATAGAACCACACCGAGGACATTTAGGGATTTAATTATCATCCTTCCGACTGTGAACTTAGTGTGTGTTCTATTTGTTAACTGTTTAGGGTTGGCTCTCGGGGACGCGCTCTAGCTGCTATTAGCCCAATCTCTGTGAGTAACAGATTGTGTAAAGATATGTTCAAAATGATTATATTTTGAATACTGAACTGAACTGTTTATTGAACTGATATTGTTTATTGAATGAATGTATGTCCTGTATTCTGAACTGTACTGTGGCATCCTTAGCACTGACTGTTTACTGTTACAGAGCTCTGTCGGTTCCCTTGTGGAACCATACTGTTTACTGAATGATTGGCCATCATTACTGTTGGGTCTGTTAAGACCTGGTCCTTTTGGACCTACTGTTTATAGGCTTATGGATGTACCACATATGACTGATTGACTGAAATACTGAAAGACTGAATTACTGTTTAATGAACCGCTTTCATTACTGTAAGGACATTCATTCATAACCTCTTTACGCTTTATGTTATTCACTGGGCTTTAGCTCACTGTTTATATATATATGTAGGTGCTCAGCCACCAGACCGGAGCTAGGAGCGTGGGTTGGTCCCCAGTTTTTGTCAAGCCAGCCTATATGCCTCACTGCGAGGTTCCGAGTTGCCATGTTATGGCTTGGGGTGTTTTTGTTTCCCCACCTGTCTCCTTACTGTTTTGTACTACCGTATAGACTGTTTACTGTTTTACTGTACTGTTATCGAGGGATTTGATCCCCGTACTGAATGTTGTATATGATTGTACAGACTGTATATAGACCGTACTGTTTGAACTGTATGAATGTATGAAAAATGTTTTTGGCATACAGATTTCCACAGCTCAATGGACACTAGTTATTTATTGTATTGGCTTCCGCCAGGCCCTGTACTCTGTTTAATTGTATTACCGTTCAGCAGGCCTTCGGTAATCTCGGATTACTGGCCGGTTACGGTGCTAAACCCATAGGGCCGGGTTTGGGTCGTGACAACATCATTGATGTATGCTGTGACAAAAAGACGACGATTATGGGGAAATGGGTATGCTCTGTTTGCATCTGAAAAAGTAATGGCCCCATAAGCTTCCTGGATGTGCCGAGGCACATACTCCTTAGCCTCAGCAACTTCATCATGGTGCACTTCAAAGATATTAATGAGGGCTTTTGTTACTTCCAACCTGGCGGCTTGGCTCAGCCCCAACTGGTCAAAGAAGGCGCGAAACTTAACAGAGTTTTGCAAGGCCTGGGCAATAACATCCTCTGCGAATTTTGCCTCTGCAGGTACTGTCTCAGGGAGCTGGCCGGTTGCAATTTCTTCTAACTCATCATAGTAAGACGCCATATGCACTTGATCACGCACAGGCCCGAGATAGCCAATCATATATGTACATTCTTCCCCTTCTCCTTGTGGTTAGGATAAGGGTCCTTCCGCACATCACGGTTACCGGCATCTTTGAACTTCAGCTCATTTGCGTCAACCTTCTTCTTGAAGATACTTTTCAAAGTCCAACAGTCCCTAGTAGGGTGTCTGGTGGTTCTGTGATAGACACAATAATCCAGGTTTTCATTGTCCTTCTTGGTTGGAGGGACATCAACTGGAGGCAAGGTAAGTTCACCATCAGCTACCCATTCTTTAACCAGAGCCTTGACATTCTCAAGGCTGCAAGGACATGGATTTCTGTCCTCATAACTCTTTCTCTTCCGAGAGGACGTTGCCTCCCCTTGCGAGCGGTTCCCTCCTGCAGAGGTTACCGCAGTAACTTTGCTACTGCGAGGGTAGCGGTGGCTGTCACAAGATCTGTGCAAGGGACCAGTGGTACTGAGGTTCCTAGCTGCCTGAATCAAGGCTGAAATGGTAGGCAGAATATGATTCACCAAGAAAATTTTGTAGTCGCGTATGGCACCCTCCACACATATGCTGACTAAATGGGCCTTATCCACTGGTTCATGACAGTCAACAGGCTTATCTTGGAACCGCTTAACATAGTCCAGTATATATTCGCCCTCCTTTTGGACATCTCGCCCAAGGGTGAGGGTTGTAACTTTCTCTTGGACTTGGAAGAACTTCGTATGGAACTTGTTCACCATCTTCTCCCAACTCTTGATCGAGTTGGGAGCCAAGTTCACATACCAGCTGCAAGCCCTTTCAGTAAGTGGACTTGGAGAACTCCCGAAGGCGCAGAGAGTGGTCACTGCCATGGACACCAAGAGTTTCAATGAACCTCACCACCTGTTCTCTGGCATTGCCTTGTTTCCCATCAAACTTAATAAACTTGGGCACTGTATACCCAGTTGGGTATGGCATGGTCAATATCTCCTGAGAGTATGGGGCCTTCACATCTGAGTCGGGGAGAGATGGGAGTTGCTTCTTGCTACGCTCTTGCTCGAGCATAGCTTGTACATCGGCTAGAGTAAAAAAGTGAGTGGGCTGGAATGGTCCAGTCTGCTCCTGGGTAGCTAAACCAGCGGCCGCACCGTTCGCCTGAAGTACCACCGGAGGCACCTGGATCGGAGCCCGAACCTTAGGAAACAGGTTAGGCACTGGGTTTGGGACTGCTAGGGGCGGAGGTGCTTGCGCTGGAGCTGGTCGAGAAGCCATGGCCATAATAGCCTTGGTGAGAGTTTGCAAAGCTACCAGGATCTCCCTCTGCGTATCCTGGAGTGACTGAATTGCCTCAATCACAACACTATGGTCACGGTCCTCCGCATGTGCTGCTCCGCCATTTGAAGAGCCTTGCTGAACTTCATCCTCTGCCATTTTTTCCAGTGAGGTGTGTAAACCACTGCGGGTATGAACCATCAACAAAGCAACCTCCCCAGCGGAGTCGCCAGAAATGTAAGGGGGTTCGAGGTTAAAGAAGGTGATTAGAGAGGCAAAACTATGCTAATGGTCCAAGAATGGTGGAAGTGGCTTGAGAATGAGCAGCAGCAACTGTCTGGAAGTTGGAGAGTGTGCAGCTGGGTGAGGGTGAAGCAAGTAGCTCAAGAAGAAATGTATGGCAGTGCCAAAATGGGCAGCATCCTCCCCCAAATCTCCAAAATTCCTCTTGTTGAACCTTGGGAAATGGGTCTTATTTATAGGCTTTTCCTTGGTACCAAGAGACCCAATGGCCAAATAGAAAGAGGACATGTGTCCTAGAGGATCACATGAATATTCTGCCTTGAGCCCACCAGGCTGACGGTGCCACGTGTCCTTCTGCATGTACTGTGTACTATCTGTTTGCCTCTGCAACTACCATTTTGAGCCTCAGCAAGTGTAGTTGCGACGGGAGTGTTCGGCGCTGCAACTCCCTCTTGAGCCTCAGCAAGTGTAGTTGCGACGGGAGTGTTCGGCGCTGCAACTCCCTCTTGAGCCTCAGCAAGTGCAGTTGCAACGGGAGCGTTTGCCACTGCACTTGCCTTCTCAGCTCGAACCTTAACAAGTGCAGTTGCAGCGGTAAACTTTGCTGCTGCACTTGCCTTCTCAATTCTACTTGGCCACTACATGCATTCTTAGGACTCCATTAGTCTGCTATCGACAATGTTCGTGCTCACCGCAGCGAAGCCTTCACCTTTAGCCACCTAACCACAAACTCTCCAGCTTCCTCGGGCGAAGGCCACAGCCAAGCCTGCTATCAGCCGTGCTGTGCCTTAGTACCAAGCCCAAGGGGCTTCCTTAGTCCTGCCTGTGCAACTAAGGTAGGTCTATGACCTGGGTAATGGAAAGAGAATCCCTTATGCCAGGGCTACCCTGCTCCCATCTTCGCGGGATCGTCGCAATAAACTGGTACCCTGGGCCTGCTATCAGCTCCAACCAATAAGTCTTGGGGCCTGCTATCAGCGCCAGGCATTACCCTCTCCTTGCAGAGGGGAAGCTTTTCCCAGAGGCTGCTATCACCTTGCCGGGATGTTCCCTCCGCAAGTTGGTTGCAGCGGCAGTAGTTGCTGCGGTCGTCATTTCCCGTGGCAAGTTCAAATGGTATAACCGACAATATTGGAGATGGCGACGCCGACAAAGTGCCTCTGCAACTTAGTTGCTTCGGTTCTCTTCTTCCCTCAGCAACTCCAGGTGGCGACGGAACCGAGAATACTTGGAATGGCGGCGCTAAGACAAAGTGCCTCCGCAACTTGGTCATCGCAACTGTCGCCTCTGCAACTTAGTTGCTTCGGCTTTCTCTTTCCTTCATCAACTTTGGATGGCGGCGGAGCCGAAGATATTAGGAATGGCGGCGCTGAGGCATTGTACCTCGGCAACTTCCCCGCTGCATGTATTCCCTCTACAACTTGACCGTCGCATGTGTTCCCGCTGCAACTTGACTTGGTCATTTTTCTTCGTGGAGTCTGTTTTGACCCTTGGCAGGTCGGACCTACTCCGGCCCACTGTTGGCCCACTTCCCTTGGCCTTTAGCCCATGCTCCTTTTTCATTCCTGGTCGCCTCTTTGGGACGACCTAAGTACTTAGGCCCATACTTAATTTGGGGTTTAATTTCTGACCCTCTACAAAAACAGAATGTAGTGGCTAGAAGTAGTGCTGAAGCTGAATTTAGATCAGTGGCTCATGGAATTTGTAAAGCTTTGTGGATCGAGAGATTATTGGAAGACTTAAAAATTCCAAGAACATCACCAATGGAAGTTTACTGTAACAAGGTAGCAAATGCAATTGCTCATAATCTTGTTCTTCACAACAGAACTAAGCATGTGGAAGTCGACAAGCACTTTATCAAAAAAAAAGATTGAGAAGATTGATCAATGTCTTATATACCCACTGCGGAGCAAATTGCAGATGTTCTTACAAAGGGACTACACAAGAGGCAGTTCGACCACCTAATCTACAAGTTGGCCATGGAAGACATATTCAAGCCAGCTTGAGGGGGAGTGTTGGAAATGGGAAGAAAATAATTATGCCAGGATATGGCTGAATTCTTTAGGATATCACAACTGTAAATATCTAGATTTAGTCAATACTATAGAATTAGACTTAGTAGCTAAATAGTAGCTAATCAGTCCTCAGAATCGGTAGCTAATCAATCCCTTATTTTATGCCATGTATCTCCTATTAATAGAGGTGCTGTGTGTACATTGTTTAAATATGAGAATAAGAAACATTATTCTTTCTAGCTTTCATTCAAAATAATAAAATCCAGTTTTCCAACTAGTACCAATCATGTAGATTTTGAATTTCTGAACAAATTTAATCAAGGCATTTCAAAATGGCCTATTTGACTGATCAATAAATTAATGGAAGGAAAATAACACGGTGCAGCTGTTAACAGAGTAAGTAGAACTTCAATTGGCGAACAATAATGCAAGACCCCAAATGTTCTAGCAAACACTCACATGGGTGTTGGTCCCACACCCATGTGAGTGGTAGATTTTTTGGTATCCCTAGGCATTTTGCTCATTGGTGAAATATGGCAAGAGACAAAAACCACAAAAGAAAGACACAAAAAGGAGCATAATGTAACTACTAGGGAATCCTGAAAAACAAACTCACTTGGCAAGTCAACGAGAGATGGAAATAAGTCGAACAAAAATGATCCAAGAGACATCAATGCTGGAAACACACTTAGAAACGATTTTTCTGATCTGCATCAAAAAAGAAAACAGAAAAAAAATATATGTATGAAAGTCAGTAATGCCCTTCACTGCAGATTAAGTCCACAGTATCTCCAAAAGCATTCTTTTAGATCCTCCTTTTAGAAATTAAACATATGTGTTTAGTTGTCAAAATTTCCATTAAGCTCAATCAGTTTCAATACGAAATTACTATACCATATTTTGTCCCAACAAGGTCAAGAAGGTGCATAATAACTTTAAACATACAAAATAAGGTATGGCATCACATAAGCAACGAAATTTATTTCTGAAGTAGCATTGACAAGACAAAAATAAAATAAAACTACAATTATGAATACCAATATATATGAAGGGTCTTGCTAAAAAGTGCCCTGGGACACGAAAAGTAGACCAAAAAATAAATTTGAAAACACAAGACACTTCTTATTAAATTCAATGCAGTTTTTATTGAAATTAATGCACTTCTTTTAACTATTTGACCTATTTTCAAGACACTTCCTTATTTCAATCCCAATATTCAGCACTTTTAGCATTTGTCATATACAAATATCAAGTTATAAGGACACAACAATTGCACGAATTATAACTAAGATCATTCCAATAAAATAAATGAAATATATCTTTTAAGAACAGAACCAAAAAGATGACACAAGGAACTTACTTCTCTACATTTCATGAGCTTTAGCATTAATGGGAAAAACTACAAATGCAAGACTGATGTTAGAGGAGGATAAGTTACCAAAATATTTGATATACATGTTTCATATTTCTTCTTTTCTGCTTCTAAATCTGAAAATTCAGTCAAATAAAGAAACTAAATGCTATGCAAAGAATCATGCCAATCTCAAATCATACCTAAGGGAGTAATGTAGGGAAATTAGTTAGAAGTTTTCTCTTGTTAAGATTTCGAAAGTCAGTGTAGCAGCAACAACAGGGTCTAAAAATTCACTGCAATCAAACATTGGAAGAGTGATTTTCAAATATGATTTATCATATGATATGCATAAATAGAGAATAATTGTTAGATGAAATCATAATTTCATTTTTTCCCCACAAATAAACTATTGTGAAAGGACTACAAACTAAACCATCTTTACCGGCTCAAACATGAATGAATGAAGGTCCTCCTACTGGGATCAGCATCATGTAGAACCACCTCTCCAAAATAAAGAAAAAATAGACGAATTTCCTGAGTAAAACTGTAGAATAAAAGAACAATGCTTACATTAGCACATATGTAAGCATAATGATGAGGGGAGGAACTAGGAGAGGCAAATATGAAGCACCAAAAATACTTCAACATTCCAAATAAATAGTAACTACAAGTTAATAACACCTGCAATAAATTTATGGTCATTTTTTTCCATGTTTTGCTTGGTTCTGTTTTGAACGAGAATCATCATGGCTCGAGCTTTGACAGCTTCTTAAGCTAGACAAGGTCCCTTCTTTTTTTTTTTATAACAAAACAACTAAATCATTGCAGCAAGCAAACATATAAATTCTTCTCAAATAAAGTATTTTCTCCCCCCAACCTAAACGATGCATTGTCCTCAATGTAAAAAACAAAATCACAAAGGTTAGGAGATTACCTTAAATAATGAACCATGTCTATATATATATATATATTTTTTTTTTTTGAGCGTCAACAAAAAATTTATTAAAAAAGAAAAGATGAACCATGAACCTGCAAGGGATTATTGCCAAAAACACAAGGGAAAAAAAATTCCAAACGAAAAACGAACAACTCTTAAAAGTAACATTGCTTTTATTATTATGTTTATGGGTCTCGATAAATTGGGTCTTTTAATTCAGTGGACTCCTCTCCTCTTCAAGTGGGAAATTCTCCAAAACTGGTTTAAGACGTTGGCCAGTCACTTTAAAAACATTACCATTCCTGGGATTTTCAATCTCAACGGCCCCATGAGAAAAAACAATTTTAACTATGAAAAGGGCCGGTCCATCTAGATCTCAATTTACAGGGAAACAAATGTAGTGTAGTTTTATACAAAAGAACCTTTTTGTGAAGGCTCAACAATTCATTTGAGTACAAACAATATTAACATTAAAAACATATCATATACAATGACACGGGGAGGACAAGTCAATCAACTGGGGGCCCTTTTTTCTTTCAAAACAGCACCCCTTTTCTGCTCCCTTATCTACAAAAATATGAAATCTTGCCTTTAGGCAATAGCAATATTATCTTTTATTCGATGAAAAGCTACAAACACAAGACCGTTGTGAGTAAAAAGGTATATATATTATGTAGAGGGTTAGAAAATTAAGATAAAAATTACCATCTTGTTGCGCTGAATTCGAGCAGCCCAAGCACCCTTGACAACATTGCGGTCAGATCTAGTGTTCTTGCTATTATCTAAGTCACCCAATATATATTACATAAAAGGAACAAATAAGGAACAAAAGATGGGTAGTAATTAAAAGGAAAAACAAATAAATATTTGAAGAGCAAAATCAAAATATAAAAGGACTGGAGGTACAATGAAATCTTGTCTAACCTTTGAGAGAGGTTTTGTGGATGTTATGAGATGATTTCAAAGCAAACCGAGTCTTATGGGCCTGGTTGAGCAATTTATATTGTTGATGGCTCAAATGTAGTTTTTCTAAAAATTTAATTAAATACATTAAATCACAATTAAATATAAATTGAGAGAATGAATATAATATCCAAAATTCCTAGAATAACTACTTAATTTTAAGCATTCATCACACCTCCAACCAGCTTTAATTTTAGAACCTAGCAATTAAGGCGCTAAAATAAAATCAAAAAGAAAAATAAAAGCAACTACTCTAAACCACTTCCGCAAGAAATCACGATTGAATTTAGCACATGCAACAAGCCCTTAATCCAATAGATTACCCCTCATGGACGAGTTAAAGTCTCGTGTTTCCAAAGATGTTACCCACAAACATCCAAAAATTTCTTTACTAAAACGACTTCTTTCCTTCTAATGCCAAGGTTAAAGAACCAGTCATGAATTTCACAACCTTAACAAGATAATCAATCAAAGTTCAAAAGACTAGCAGCAAGTAAAGATATCGCATGACATTCAAAATTTGGAGTGTGTGAAAAAAGTTCAACCAACACAGACACAACCTTAGCCTTAAAGTGAAATATAACGCAAATCTCTTTCTGAAACATGCTTCGACTCAAATCTCACCAGTTATTGCACTCAACAAATAAATCACTCAGAATATGGTGCAAAAATTGCTCTCAATATATACGAGTAGAACAATGTAAATCAAAGGCAAAATATCCCGCATACTAATTTTTTTGAAAAACGCTAATATGAAAGAATAAATAAATAGTCTCATGAATGGAATATCAAATACTGAGAAATAAAATTTCTAGAAATGTTACCCACAAACATCAAAAATTTTCTTTACTCGAAGGATTTCTTTCGTTCTCATGCTAAAGTTCAAGAACAAGTCATGAATTTCACAACCTTAACAAGATAACCAATCAAAGTTCAAGACACTAGCAGCAAGTAAAGATATTTCATGACATTTAGAATTTGGCGTGTGTGAAAAAGTTTAGCCAACACATACACAACCTTAGCCTTAAAGTGAAATATAACCCAAATCTCTTTCTGAAACATGCTTCGACTCAAATCTCACCAGTTATTGCACTCAACAAATAAATCACTCAAAATATGGTGTAAAAATTACTCTCAATATATGCGAGTAGAATAATGTAAATCAAAGGCAAAATATCCCGCATACTAATTTTTTGGAAAAACGCTATAATGAAAGAATAAATAAATAGTCTCATGACTGGAATATCAAATACTGAGAATTAAAATTACCACACCATCACCCCAATCCATCATGTCCACTTGTAAACTATACCACACTCAAGATCTAATAGGACTTTTATTTGGTTGTAATGCTTGTGTTGAGGAATTACGAAAAAATAATAAAAAGCCAAAGCTGAATAAAAAAAAAGGACGTCTGAGAGACAATTGGCATAAAAATAAACACAATTAGAGCATTATTCCAAATGCCTTGCTCTTTCTATTACTTTTCTTTTTGTCTTTTTCAACTTCCTCCTGCTTTTTTTTTTCTTTTTGTTTTTTTTTCCCCTTCGTTGAACACAATTTATTTCTTCTTCTTTTTTTCAGCTCTTCTCCTTTTTTTTTCTTTTTTTTTTTTCAAACAAATTTGCCATTGTCAAACTCAAATAATCCCAACATATCTACAAAAGTAAAAAGAAAGTATGGGTTGTGGGGTTAAACAAAGAAAGGCTAACATAAAGGCTCAAATTGGTTTCTAATGGTTCATGAAGTAATAATAAAAGAAAAAAATAAATAAAAGGCTCAAAGAAACAAAGATGGCCTAAATCATCTCTCAAGAATTAATATGGTCCTTCAACTTTCATGATCTCAAGGGAATAAAAGTGTCATAGCAAATTGATTTATTCTCAGCATTTAACCAAAATGAAGAAATAATGAGACTAAACAACAAATGAATGTCCTTCCAAAGAAAATTAAGAGTAGATGTATAGTAACCCTCCAATAAATGATTGGCACAAAACTCACAGGGTTAAAAGTCTCCACTATCATTCTTCAAGATTTTCAAGTCATATCCACTTATCAACTCAAAATCATATTCATGTGGCTAAAGTGCAATGCAATTATTTCCAAATACGAACACAAGAAATACTTTAACAAAGTAGCTCGCATATCAAACTTCAACACAATTTCTCAAGTTAAAGCAATAAAATACTACAAGTATGCCAAATCACTCAATGCATAAAACAATACATTACCATGCACACCTTTTTTTCTTTTTTTAAACAAAACAACTAACTCATTGTAGCAAGCAAACATATAAATTCTTCCCAAAATAAGTATTTTCTCCCCCCAGCCTAAACGATGCATCATCCTCGAGGGAGTAAAAAGTGTGATAACAAATTGATTTGTTCTCAGCATTCAACCAAAAATGAAAAAATAATGAGACTAAACAAATTAATGCGCTTCCAAAGAAAAATTAAGAGTAGATGTATAATAACCCTCCAATAAATGATTGGCACAAAACTCACAGGGTTAAAAGTCTCCACTATCATTCCTCAAGATTTTCAAGTCATACCCACTTAATCAACTAAAAATCATATTCATGTGGCTGAAGTGCAGTGTAATGATTTCCAAATATGAACACACGGAATACTTTAACAAAGTAGCTAGCATATCAAACTTCAAAACAATTCTTGAGTTAAAGCAATTAAATACCACAAGTATGCCCAATCACTCAATGTATAGAACAAAAGAATACCATGAGCACTAATTTTTTTATTTTTTTTAACAAAATAACTAACTCATAGATGCAAGCAAATATATAATTTCTTCTCAAAATAAGTATTTTCTCCCCCCAAACTAAACAATGCATTGTCCTGAATGTAAAAAATAAAATCAGAAAGTTAAGGAGATTGTTAGGACTTTTTGTTGTCAAATTCCATGGATCAAAACTAAGGTTGTAACAAGAGTTCTTTAAGAAGTTGGTTTCCTTCAAAAACAGGATTACTTTGGAGTTCTGCAAGAAGTTGGTTTTCTACAAGAAGTTGGTTTTCTTTCCCAACTAGGATTGCTTTGGTTTTCTATAAATAGTTGGGTTTCTCCCAAATCTAGGCTATTCATTGATTCATTCATTGAATCCTCCAGATCTTTCTTTTTGGTTCTTAAAGGTGTATATCTGGGGATATTTTGTTTTTTTTTTTTTTTGATGTTTTATTGAGTATTCAACTCATGGTTTAAAAAGAGTACATCAAATGCTTGTTTGTTATACACAAAAGATAGAGTTGTTCTTCAGTTGTGGATTCTGAAGAATTCGAGCCTGAAGCTTTGGTAGAATCCGGAGTGGCTCATCAGAAAGACAATTCCGTGGTGAAGATGGGGTTGGAAGAGGCACATAGAGGTTGGTTTAATTAGGCGTTGTGGATTCGCTAGATAATTGAGAGAGTGATACCTGTGTAATTCCTTTAAATCTTCTTAGTGGATTGTTCTTGTGGCAGTTGCCCGTGGTTTTTTGATCACAATTGGAAGGTGTCCAATTGTGGTTTTTCCACGTAAAATCGTTGTGTCTCTTTCTCTTGATTGTTTGATTGGGATTGTTTTTTACTGCTTTTTATTGATACATAATCACAAATCAACATCTAGGGTTTCTAGATTTTTCAATTGGTATCAGAGCGGGTCGCTCTATTTTTTTTTACAAATCTTTTAGAGCGAGATCTTGTTTGATTTGTGATAATGGATATAATTCGTGAGGGAAATTCTATGAAAAAAAAAAAACCCAAAAAGATTTTCTTATATGGTTTTGCAAGCTTGAAATTTTTTAGCAGTCCTTGGTGCATATTGGAATTGATGAGAATATCCATTACATGTTATTATATGTGTGCTTTTTGTGGTCATTACTCATTTTAGAGTGTGTGTTCTTTGATTAGTATGTCTCATTCTGTACACACTTTTGGATTAGCAAATTTTGGAGTCTTCCGCCTTAGTGATTATTTTTCTCTATGGACCTCTGGCATTGTATCTTTTGCTTTTCTAGAGGAATTGACCTATACTAGCACATCATGGGTGATGTTGAGTCTCTTAACCACCTTCCATCTTTTTGCATCTCCATGGCTTTCCCCTCTATTCTTTGTAGTCCAAGCCATGAGGAAAAGGCTACCTCAGAGTCACCAACCAGGCCATCCTTATTATATCCATGCTTCTCTGGTTCGGTTTCCATACTCTTGAGCGTGTCAGCCGCCAATGAATGTGCAAAAGAAAGAAAAGAATGTGCAAAAGAAGAAAAAAATGTGCAAAAGAAAGAAAAGAAAAAGATGTGAAAAAAAAAAAGGAAAAAAATAAAGGATTCATTGATTGAGGGGGAGCCTCCGCTTTTACTCAACAAATACCCCTTGATTCCTAGTGGTTTGACTTTCCTTAGTTGTGCTCAGATTTTTGTCGGAGGTCCAACTTTTATATTACTACTAGGATTGTATCTTGTGTTTGTCGAACTCCAAGAGTCACACACACACTTTTCTCATGGGATCTATGCTTTTCACATAATGCATCACTTTCTTTTATGAGAAATCTTCTACAGGCTGTGCACATTGTGTTTTCAAGTAATTGTGCTTCTTGGATAATCTTGTGTGTTTCAAGGTACAAATATGAAATTTCTTGCTTACTCCACCGTATTATTTTTGTCGTCTTCTTCTTATTCACTGTTTTCAGTGTTTGTGGTTATTTTTAATGAGGGGGAGTTTGGTTCATCATTACCAGTGTTTGATGTATATTGATGGTATAGTAGTTTGGTTGATGATACAGTGTTTTTACTTTTGCTTATATCCTTCTTTGGTACAGTTGGATTGTTAGTATTTTGTTTATGGATTGATTTATATTTTGTTATTTAATCCAGTTCCACATATTTTGGTTGGCTTGTGTGTGGTTATTTTATTTCAGGATAATTGTTCAAGAGCATGGATTTGAGTGTTGGTTCATAGTTGGTGGTGCTGCTTGAGAGATTTTGTTAGGAAATTTGTTTTAGATTGGTTTTATCCAGGATTTGACAAAGGGGGAGATTGTTAGGACTTTTTGTTGTCAAATTCCATGGATCAAAACTAAGGTTAACAAGAGTTCTTTGAGAAGTTGGTTTCCTTCAAAACAGGATTACTTTGGAGTTCTGCAAGAAGTTGGTTTTCACAAGAAGTGGTTTTCTTCCCAACTAGGATTGCTTTGGTTTTCTATAAATAGTTGGGTTCTCCCAAATCTAGGCTATTCATTGATTTCATTCATTGAATCCTCCAGATCTTTCTTTTTGGTTCTTAAAGGTGTATATCTGGGGATATTTTTGTTATTTTTTTCTTTGATGTTTTATTGAGTATTCAACTCATGGTTTAAAAGAGTACATCAAATGCTTGTTTGTTATACACAAAAGATAGAGTTGTTCTTCAGTTGTGGATTCTGAAGAATTCGAGTCTGAAGCTTTGGTGGAATCCGGAGTGGCTCATCAGAAAGACAATTCCGTGGTGAAGATGGGGTTGGAAGAGGCACATAGAGGTTGGTTCAATTAGGCGTTGTGGATTCGCTAGATAATTGAGAGTGATACCTGTGTAATTCCTTTAAATCTTCTTAGTGGATTGTTCTTGTGGCAGTTGCCCGTGGTTTTTTGATCATAATTGGAAGGTGTCCAATTGTGGTTTTTCCACGTAAAAATCGTTGTGTCTCTTTCTCTTGATTGTTTGATTGGGATTGTTTTTTTACTGCTTTTTATTGATACATAATCACAAATCAACATCTAGGGTTTCTAGATTTTTCAATTGGTATCAGAGCGGGTCGCTCTATTTTTTTTTACAAATCTTTTAGAGCGAGATCTTGTTTGATTTGTGATAATGGATATAATTCGTGAGGGAAATTCTATGAAAAAAAAAAAAAAAAAAAACCCAAAAAGATTTTCTTGTATGGTTTTGCAAGCTTGAAATTTTTGAGCAGTCCTTGGTGCATATTGGAATTGATGAGAATATCCATTACATGTTAATATATGTGTGCTTTCTGTGGTCATTACTCATTTTAGAGTGTGTGTTCTTTGATTAGTATGTCTCATTCTGTACACACTTTTGGATTAGCAAATTTTGGAGTCTTCCGCCTTAGTGATTATTTTTCTCTATGGACTTCTGGCATTGTATCTTTTGCTTTTCTAGAGGAATTGACCTATACTAGCACATCATGGGTGATGTTGAGTCTCTTAACCACCTTCCATCTTTTTGCATCTCCATGGCTTTCCCCTCTATTCTTTGTAGTCCAAGCCATGAGGAAAAGGCTACCTCGAGTCACCAACCAGGCCATCCTTATTATATCCATGCTTCTCTGGTTCGTTTCCATACTCTTGAGCGTGTCAGCCGCCAATGAATGTGCAAAAGAAAGAAAAGAATGTGCAAAAGAAGAAAAAAATGTGCAAAAGAAAGAAAAGAAAAAGATGTGAAAAAAAAAAAGGAAAAAAATAAAGGATTCATTGATTGAGGGAGCCTCCGCTTTTACTCAACAAATACCCTTGATTCCTAGTGGTTTGACTTTCCTTAGTTGTGCTCAGATTTTTGTCGGAGGTCCAACTTTTATTTACTACTAGGATTGTATCTTGTGTTTGTCGAACTCCAAGAGTCACACACACTTTTCTCATGGGATCTATGCTTTTCACATAATGCATCACTTTCTTTTATGAGAAATCTTCTACAGGCTGTGCACATTGTGTTTTCAAGTAATTGTGCTTCTTGGATAATCTTGTGTGTTTCAAGGTACAAATATGAAATTTCTTGCTTACTCCACCGTATTATTTTTGTCGTCTTCTTCTTATTCACTGTTTTCAGTGTTTGTGGTTATTTTTAATGAGGGGGAGTTTGGTTCATCATTACCAGTGTTTGATGTATATTGATGGTATAGTAGTTTGGTTGATGGTACAGTGTTTTTACTTTTGCTTATATCCTTCTTTGGTACAGTTGGATTGTTAGTATTTTGTTTATGGATTGATTTATATTTTGTTATTTAATCCAGTTCCACATATTTTGGTTGGCTTGTGTGTGGTTATTTTATTTCAGGATAATTGTTCAAGAGCATGGATTTGAGTGTTGGTTCATAGTTGGTGGTGCTGCTTGAGAGATTTTGTTAGGAAATTTGTTTTAGATTGGTTTTATCCAGGATTTGACAAAGGGGGAGATTGTTAGGACTTTTTGTTGTCAAATTCCATGGATCAAAACTAAGGTTGTAACAAGAGTTCTTTGAGAAGTTGGTTTCCTTCAAAAACAGGATTACTTTGGAGTTCTGCAAGAAGTTGGTTTTCTACAAGAAGTTGGTTTTCTTTCCCAACTAGGATTGCTTTGGTTTTCTATAAATAGTTGGGTTTCTCCCAAATCTAGGCTATTCATTGATTCATTCATTGAATCCTCCAGATCTTTCTTTTTGGTTCTTAAAGGTGTATATCTGGGGATATTTTGTTATTTTTTTCTTTGATGTTTTATTGAGTATTCAACTCATGGTTTAAAAAGAGTACATCAAATGCTTGTTTGTTATACACAAAAGATAGAGTTGTTCTTCAGTTGTGGATTCTGAAGAATTCGAGTCTGAAGCTTTGGTGGAATCCGGAGTGGCTCATCAGAAAGACAATTCCGTGGTGAAGATGGGGTTGGAAGAGGCACATAGAGGTTGGTTCAATTAGGCGTTGTGGATTCGCTAGATAATTGAGAGTGATACCTGTGTAATTCCTTTAAATCTTCTTAGTGGATTGTTCTTGTGGCAGTTGCCCGTGGTTTTTTGATCATAATTGGAAGGTGTCCAATTGTGGTTTTTCCACGTAAAAATCGTTGTGTCTCTTTCTCTTGATTGTTTGATTGGGATTGTTTTTTTACTGCTTTTTATTGATACATAATCACAAATCAACATCTAGGGTTTCTAGATTTTTCAGAGATTACCTTAAATGATTAACCATGTCTATATGTGCCATTGCCTGCAAGGGGTCAGGGCCAAAAACACAAAGGAAAAAAAATACAAAGGAAAAACTAACAACTCCTTAAAGTAACATTATTTTGAATAACATGCACAAACCGGATCATTGGAAATTTTGATCAATTATTTTGAACAACTTTTTGAATGGAGTAAAGGAAGTTGGAATCGTCGATCTCTAATTATCTAAAAACTACGAAAATGGTGTTTTTGGTTTCTATAACGCGCCACAACAAATGAAACACAAAATTCCAACAAAATCTCCACAAAAGAAGAGATAAAATTGCATAAGATAATACATGTATTAGCAGTTCACTCTTTGCATGTTTTTTCCACATGAAACTATTAACAAAGTTTTTTTTTCCCACTTTTCCTTCCATTTCTTTTTCCCTTCTCATACAAGATCCACCGGATGCTTATCATGAAATATAGCCCAAATTATTGGAAAGGAATTTCCAAACCTCACACACATGTTGGAACACTATAGCAATCGCAATCAAATACTTCACAGGATCAATATAAATAAATTATATATTACATATATATATAACACCACGTATATCAGTATAACCAATTGCCCTATTTTTGTTTCATCATAGAGTAGTTGAAAAAGGCGTCATTTCAATACATTATGTAAACAAAAACCTATGAACTACTCAATTCTCAATTCAACAGCACACCCAATTTTCAAACAACACAATTCAAATAATTTTGGTTGAAACTCATATTAAATTATATGAATCGAATCGTGCATCATACAATTCTAACACCATGCTAGTTGGAACCTGTAAAAGCCGTGTCAATAGAATTATTTTGATCAGTTACTCAAGAAATACAATATCCATTTCCAAGGAATTGTAGCAATGTAAGTGAATTTATTCGTCAGTGATAACTGAGATTAGAAATTACATGGTTGTCGACTCTGCTAGTTGGTGCCGGAGGCAAGACGAGATCTGCTTCCAGATCAGGTTGAAGATATGCAGGCACCCCCATCACCTTCTATCTCCATGCCCATGTTAGCTTCCCTAGAATCACGCTCTGCATCACAACATCAAAAAGGATAAATGAAAAAAATAAAAACTAAAAAAAACTAAGGCCCAATTTAGTCTCCATTTCCAAGCAATGGCAGCAACATAAGTGAAGAAATTCTTGAGTGATAACTGAGATTACCTGGTTGTTGACTCACTGCTTAGTTGAGGAATTCTTTAGTCTTCATCACTTGTGTTACTACTCGCTGCTCAGTTGCCACAGAATAAAAAAAGGTCTACATTAATCGCCCAAAAAGCACATGGATTTATTATAGATAGCCCAACAGACATTAATTATGTAGCAACTACCACCAATAAACTACTAAGTGAATTTTTAGACCATGTTGTTGTAGAAGCTACACTGAAATTTCAAAATCTTAACAAGAAAACTTCTAACTATTTCCCTACATTACTCCCTCAGGTATGATTTGAGATTGGCATGATTCTTTGCTTAGGATTTAGTGTCTTATTTGACTGAATTTTCAAATTTAGAAGTAGAAAAAGAAATATGAAATGGATATCAAATTTTGGTAACTTATCCTCTGTAACATCAGTCTTGCATTTGTAGTTTTTCTCCATTTTGCTAAAGCTCTGAAATGTAGAGAAAGCAAGTTCCTCATGTCATCTTTTTGTTCTGTTCTTATAGATTATGTATTTTATTTTTTGTGGTCTTGTTATAATTCGTGTAATTGTTTGTCCTCAAGATATTTGTAATGACAATGCTAAAAGTGCTTGGCTATTGGATTGAAATAAAGAAATGTCTTGAAAATAGGTCAAACAGTTAAAAGAAGTGCATTAATTTCAATAAAAACTGCATTGAATTTAATAAAAAGTGTCTTGTGTTTCAAATTTATTTTTTTGGTCTACTTTTCGTGTCCTTGAGGCACTTGTTAACAAGACCCTTCATATATTGGTATTCATAATTGTTAGTTTTATTTTATTTCGTCCTGTCAATGCTACTTCAGAAATAAATTTTGTTCCTTATGTGATGCCACATCTTATTTTGTATGTTTAAAGTTATTATGCACCTTCCCGACCTTGTTGGAACAAAATATGGTATAGTAATTTTGTACTAAAACTAATTGAGCTTAATGGAGATTTTGACAACTAAACACATATGTTTAATTTCAAGAAGGAGGATCTAAAAGAATCCTTAGAGCCTGGTGTCAAGAGAAAATTGAGAAACTAATTGGCATGAGTAGTATTTTATTTTTGAGTACAACTTATGTCTACAAATTGGCTTTCCTACTTAACAAAAAAATAAAAATAGAATCATCTTTACCGACTCAACATGAATGAATGAAGGTCCTCATACTAGGATCAGCATCATGTTGGAACCACCTCTCCAAAATAAGAAAAAATAGATGAATTTCCTGAGAAAAACTATAGAATAGAAAACAATGGTTACATCATCACATATGTAAGCATAATGATGAGGGGAAGAACTAGGAAGAGGCAAATATCAAGCACCAAAAATACTTCAACATTCCAAATAAATAGTAACTACAAGTTAATAACACCTGCAATCAATTCATGGTCATTTTTTTCCAAGTTTTGTTTGTTTCTTGTTTGGTTGAAGGGCTATTTTTTATAAAATTAAACTTCTAAATAACTGAAAATCTCGGTGGTTGCCTCGCCCTCAATCTCCATCAACATCTCGGTGGTTTACAGCTTTCAAAAATAATTTTTAAAATTTTCAATCTGTATTTTATTACTTTTAGTAAACTTTTTAATATTTTAATCAACATTTTTTACTTTTTCAGATCCTTCAATCTAACACTTAAAAATTATAAAATTTAGAGTAATGTTATAAAATTTACACTTAAAATTTTTAAAATAATGTTTACAAATTTAAAATAAAATTTTATAATTTTGCATGATTTATGTATTTTATGTATTTTAAGTATTTGAACTCAAATTATAGTAAATAATACATTTTAATTATTTTTTTATATTTTGTATAAAAAATACTAACAAAACAAAACATAATTTGTTCCCAAGAGAGTGAGGCGACGGTGGCGGTGGCCGCGACGGACAACAAAACACACTTTGTGTCCAAGAGCCACAACAGCCCAAAAAAACAAAAAACAAAAAAAAACTCTTCACCCCCACCCACCCATCCATCCTTTCTCGCTCATCTCACTTTTTCAAATTTCAAATTTCAAATTTTAAAACACACACTCACTCTCTCTCTCTCTCTCTCTCCCCTCAAAACACACTTTGCTACCCCAAGAAGAAGAGGCCAAATCTATAAAGGCCAAAAAAATAATCCTGCCATATTAAGTGTTTGAGACGTGAGAGAGAGAGAAGAGTATTTGGGCGGGAATCAAGTGTTTGGTACATTTGAAAGGATTGATCTTAACCATTGATATACACTCAGAATTAATTTAGACCATTAAAAATCATTTTGGACATTTTTAAAAATCATCCTGCCATATTATATAGATTTACCTTTGCCATTGTCACTATGTCAGGCACAATGCCTTGGGTCTCAAATCCCCAAAAATGGCTCCCAGTGTGAGCAAACCCAGATTGAACCTCATCGGCAATACAAAGCCCTCCTGCTTTCTTAGGATTGGTTTGGGATGTTCTAAAAAAGTGCATTTTTTGACTTATTGACTTATATTTTTTTTTTTTTTGATAAGTAAATAATTTAAAAAAAAGGCATCAAGGCGATGCAAAGAATACAAGAACGAACTAACAAAACAAATAGCAAGCAAAAGAACTATGAAGACAAATCCTCTACGAATTCAACAAAAGACAAAACCGTCGGGTCCACAGTCAGCGTTAACCAACTATGCACCACGAGAAGCAAACGCCTCTCCAACCAAACCACCGAGCGCAGCTCCCCCAAAAAAACCCGTCGATTACGTTCCAACCACAGAAGCCACATAAGACAATGGCCAGCCAAGTTCCATGCCTTCCGCCTTCGCTTCCCAACCCTCCCCCCAACCCAGCTTTGTAACACAGCCCTTACAGTTCCTGGCTGAACCCAATCCAAACCAAAGAGAGCGACTATAGACATCCAAAGGCGTGAAGCAACCGGACAGCAAATAAGCAAATGATCCACTGACTCCGCAGCTCCACAACACATGCAACACCAGTTGACCAAAATATGCCCACGGCGTCTCAAATTATCAATCGTCAGAATACGGCCTAAAGCAGCTGTCCACACAAAGAAAGCAACTTTAGACGGACAACCCACCACCCAAACACTCTTCCAAGGGAAAGGCACCCCAAACCTCCTGGAAAGCCTATGGTAAAAAGAAGATACAGAAAACACCCCTTTAGACTTCGGACAATCCCACCTCATAAAATCCTCTCCAACCCCTCTAAACCGAAGCCCATACAAAAAACCCAACAGACCCAGCACTTGCCCCGTCTCCCAATCCTGCACTTGACGACGTAGAACGATATTCCACACAACCACCTGCTCTTGCATCTGGACATAAGAAAGCACTGTCGCCTCCCGATCAATGGCAATCCGAAAAAGCAACAGGAACATCACTGCCAATGGCAGTTCCGCACACCACTTATCCAACCAAAACCGAACTCGGGTCCCCACCCCAACCAAAAAACTCACATTCTTCCAAAACTCCTCCCGTCCCAACCAAATTCCTTTCCATAAACTACGACCATGCGACTGGGTAACCTCCTTCGTACACCAATCCCCCCACCCCAAACCATATTTAGCCCCGATCACCTTCCTCCACAACCGCTCCCTTTCTACCCTAAACCGCCATAACCACTTCCCCAAAAGAGCTAAATTAAATGAAATCAAACTCCGGATCCCCAAACCCCCCATCGCCTTAGGAGAACAAATCTGATCCCAGGCGACAAGATGATAATGGAAGGAATCTGACCCTCATCCCCATAAGAAATCCCTCTGTAACTTTTCTAGCCTCCGAGCAACAGACACAGGAATAACATGTACTGACATGAAATAAGTCGGGATACTCGAAAGGACACTCTTGATCAAAGTAACGCGTCCCCCTTTCGAAAGATATTGTCGCTTCCAACCTGCCAAACGACGCTGCACCCTGTCCACCACCCCATCCCAAACCCGTAGAGCCTTGAAAGAAGCCCCCAAAGGTAACCCCAAATAAGTTGTGGGCAAGGCCCCTAACTTACAACCCAAAATAGCAGCCCATATGGAAATACGAGGCACGGACCCAACCGGAATCAACTCTGACTTCCCCAAATTCACCCGAAGTCCCGAGACCGCCTCAAAACAGAGAAGAACACACCTTAAGAAACCAATAAGTTAACTCATATAAGTCAATAAGTCAAGGGTTTTATCACTAGAACAATATCATGTGCGAACAACATACACTATGAGACATCATTTTGAATGTATTTAGTTAATCCATTTATAACTAAGGCAACTAGGTAAAGGACAAAGCTGACCCTTGATGCAATCCTACAGTTGTTCAAAACTGCCTAGTTTCTCCTATGGGTGATCTAATTGTAGTCGCAAATTGATGTTTGCCAGATCTCTGGTACTTCTTGCCACTGTTGATCTAATCACAAAGCCCTGGATTCTCTCTTTACATGACTTCTCCATAATTTTTATATTAGAATTTGAGTTTCTTAAAGTCTAAGCTCCTGAAAATTGATGATGGTATGAGTGGAGGCAAGGACGTACCTCGTAGGAGGATTCTTTTTTTAGGAGGTCGTTCTTTTGAGCTTGAGGAGGAGGGAGAAGATCCGATTGGGCGACGGCGATTGGCAATTGTGGAGCGAGGGCAGGGCCTTCGTAGGTCGATTGTTCTTTGCGGTTATGAAGTTCGTTGGTGTTGTCAGAAACTTCGTAGGGCATCACGGGAACCAGGTCATTTGGCTTTTTTGGGCAGATTGATTGGGGGACGTCGGAGTCTGGCTGTGTGGATTCGAGGGGAAGAGGATGGCAAATCATCTTTTCAGATGGTGGCAACCACTGCTGGCCGAAGAGAACAAATTTTCGTACCGGAATCTGATTTTGGCGGTGGCTGGGAGGGCGTGGCTTTGGTCATGGAGGGTTTTGGCTTTGGAGATGGTTGGGCCAGAACGACAAACTGCAAACCCAGGTTGGAGGCAGTAGGGAGGCCCCCGCCACCGATTGCGCAAGTACATCGGGCAGCGGATGTGGGGGATGTGGTGGTTCAGGAAGGTTCTGAAGGGGGGTGGTCTCGGAAGCTGGATAGAGCAATAGTGGGGAGGGTGGGGTTTTTGGGGGAAAAAGGTTTGGATTTGGCTATGGTCGCTAATTGGGTGCATCGATGGTGGAACTCGTCGGCGGAAGTGGAAATTTATGGTATTGGAGGGCAATTTTACCTCTTTGTTTTCAGATCTAGGCGCGAGGCTGAGAGTGTGATGCGTCGGCGGTGGACGTTAGATGGGTGTGATCTAGTTCTTAGCTGGTGGGCGCCGGATTCGTTGTGTGCGGATGGTGGGGTTCCAGTTTCGGCATCACCTACCTGGGTCCAGATTTTGGGGCTTCCACTCCACCTTCGAAATCCTGGGTTGATTCGTGAGATTGGTAACAGATGTGGTGGTTTTCTGGCGATTGATGAATCTGTGGAGATGCTGGGGTGTGTTCGATTGAAGGTTCGTGGCCAGGGAAGTGCGATTCCGTCGCAGATTTCAATCCGATGGGGTTCACGGCGTTATACGCTGCCTATCTGGTCGAAAACTGGGCCGGTGGTGGTTGTTGCGCCGGAGATCGGTGGTTCCACGGTTCCGGATCGATCGGTTTTGGATGGCGTGAATCACGGGCGGGCGACGTGGCGAGGATTTCGGAAGTCAGCTCAGTTACAGAGATTTGAGGAGCGGAGGGGATCAAGTTTGAATTCTCAGAGATTTGGGTATATTAGGCCTATGGATCAAGGGAGGGCTGGGCCCCTGGGTTTTGAAAAATTTAAGGCCGGGGGGCTTTGGAGGCAACGACAGGCCCAACAGGAGATGGGTCCTAAGGAGTTGGGCCGTCTGGATCAGCAGACCTTCAGTCAGACCCAATCTGGTGCCTTTGCCGTTACTGACCCTGATTTGGGACAGTCTTCGATGGATCAGGTTTTTGACCCTGTTTTGGGTCCATTTTCTAAGCCACCACCACGGCAGCTTTTGGGTCAAGCAGAGGACCCACCGGTGGCACGGGTTTTTGAACTACTTCGTCGTAGTGTGGGCTCGCCACCATTAGAGGGGTCCTCGTTGGCGAGGACGGACCGTCGACAGTCACCGATGAGCTCTCCACCGTTGGCGATTGGGTCTTCGCAGGGTGAATCCGAGGTCAATTCCGACAGGGTCTGTAAGATGCTGGTTCTGAGGTCTGAATGTTGTGATCGGGAAGATGACGGTTTGGGCTGTTCCGCCGACCTTAGTACGGGGTTCAAAGGTGAGTTACACGGCGATCCCGAGTTTGCTCACGTTGAGAGCTTGCCTTTGGTTCTTCACCCTTTGGAGATGGAGGTGGTGGATTCGGCGACTGTTCCGAACAATTGATTTCTATTTTTCTTGTCATTTATATTTCCTGCACATAATTTTCTGCACTTTATTTTATGCAATTCATTTTCAAAAAATTATGGAGAAGTCATGTAAAGAGAGAATCCAGGGCTTTGTGATTAGATCAACAGTGGCAAGAAGTACCAGAGATCTGGCAAACATCAATTTGCGACTACAATTAGATCACCCATAGGAGAAACTAGGCAGTTTTGAACAACTGTAGGATTGCATCAAGGGTCAGCTTTGTCCTTTACCTAGTTGCCTTAGTTATAAATGGATTAACTAAATACATTCAAAATGATGTCTCATAGTGTATGTTGTTCGCACATGATATTGTTCTAGTGATAAAACCCTTGACTTATTGACTTATATGAGTTGGGTTTGGGTTGGGTTTGATGTGATGTGTTAGAGGGGTGATGTGATTTAAATAAGATGATGTGACTTAAATAGGATAGTGACTTTTTGACTTTTTGTATTATTTAGTAGATACCAAACTTGGCCTTAATACTGATGTATACGGCAGGGAAGTAACCTGGGGCCAATTCAATAATTCCACCCACTCCCTGCCATTTTAGAGAGTAGTTCAAATTAGACAGTAACTCGGAAGAGGTTGTATTAATAGGAAAATGATATTCTCACACAATTTTCATACAGAATTTAAGACAAATAATGTGGCAATGACACTCTTGCAATTATGAACCATAGTGATGGGCATTTGACTATCAATGCAGGGATATAAATGCGACACATCATTTTGCATAAATTTTTTTGTGTTAAATCCTGTGTGTACATCATTACCCTAATCAATATAGCCACAAAAAGAAACAATAAAAACAAATTTACATAGACGATGCTTACCTGTATGGCTTCAGAAATAAAACCAGCTACATGCCCTGAAGTTCCAAAGGTAATGAGATCTTCAACATCTCTTGCATACTTCTCCCTGTCTGAACCAAAGACTCCACTGTATGGATCTGGGTTAAGGGCATGGTGAACTCCGCTCTGTTGACCAATCCAAAAAGAATGCCAGGATTAGGGAACTGGATTATCTTTAATAATAATTTGGTTGCATTGCATTTGTGAATGCTAATTTATGATTACTTGGTTCTTTAGTTAAGGATAAATGCAGTATAAGGTAAGATTGGAAGCTTCACAAAATAACTATTCTTCAATATGTTTAGTATCTTCAGCAATATCAACTGTAAAGTGTAAATGTTAACATAAAGCTACCAATGGTAAAATAAGAAAGTAAACAACACAACAATCATGCAAATAACAAACTGAATTACGATATCCTCTGAGTTAACCTGTAAGTCTGTATTGGCCACCGAATTCTAATAAAAACAGGAAATCAAACCCCAAATTACATATGTATTAATGAAATGAAGAAGAAGAACAGAGAGAGAAGGGGAAAAAAATAACAAATAAACAACTCTAAAAATGTATGTATTCATGAAATAAAGGAGAAGAACAGGAAGAGAAGGGAAAAAATATCAAACCCACATCACACCAATCAACAAAATGTACATAACCTTGAAGCAAATGTACAATAAAGAGCTGCAGGAAGCCCGAAATTGGGGTAAAATACCTCTGTTCTTGAAGACGACAGTGGGGTTTGAACTGTAACAAGCCAAATCAGTCAAAAACAAAAACAGAGAGAGAAGGGGAGAGGCAGAAATCGAGTGAAAAGACTCAATCTTACCTTGCGAGAGCACCGTCGGTAGCGAAGGGAGCCGAATTGAGCAGCACAGCGAAGAGCGTGCAGAAGATTGTCTGTTCGGTACCGAAACAACGGCACCATCGAGCGGTGAACACGGAAGATCATCCTTCATGTCTGAAAATAAACAGGGTGCATAGTAATTCAGTACATTTCGTGAATTTAATTATCTTAGTTTGTAACAACCATGGTGCATATTGGTTTAATATTTCCACACAATGAAACAAGTGCAACACAGTGAACGCGATAAAGTACCTTCAAAATCGATACAATACGCTCTTGCTCATCGACCTCGCTGAAATGCTTCCGCCACCGGTCCCAATCCCAGTCTTCATCATCAACCACTTCACTTCCTCTCTCGAAAACATCAACACTCTTCACAACACCTTTCGACTGGTTACGGTATCGAACTTCTTAACCGCGTTCCTCAACACCTCCTGAATCACCGAGTCCCACCGACGGTTAACGGAGGATGAGTTATCCGATGGAGAAGCTGAGGCCGAGTCATCGTTGTTGCTGTGGCACTGACAGAGTGCAGAATCGGAAACCCTAGAGAGAGAGTGAGAGCTTGATGAGAGAGAGTAGGAGAAGGGAATTTGTGGGGGTTTGGATCGTCTCAATCGGGAGGAGATTTTAGGGTTTTGGAAGGCGAATTTGTGGGGGTTTGGATCGGAGCGAGGGGATGGAGAAGGGAATGTTGGTGGAGAGTCGACGCCGTGAGAGAGAGATTAGAGAGAGAAAACGGTGAAGGACTGTTATGAATGTAGGGATAAGGATGATTTTCAGAGAGAGGCCAAGCTCAGCAGTGAGTCCCCGCCGAGTAATTTTCAGAGAGCGGCAGATGCGGACTACGGCGCTGCTGCAGAAGAGGGGCGTCGTTGATGTGGTTGTGAAGGAGGCGGTGGTTCTGGTAACGGTAGTGCGACGGCGGCATTAGGGCAGATTTCGCCGCATCGAGAGAGAGATCCACCACACCCATCTCATCTCTCTCTCTCTGAACTACAACACATTGAGAGAGATCCACCAACGTGAGAGAGTACGTGGAGAGAGGGAGTTAAGAGACGTTTGGCAGGCGTGGGAGAAAGAGTAGAGAGTGTTTGGGCGGGAAAAAAATTAATCTCAACTGTAGATATTTATTAGAAATTATTTCAGTCATTCAAAAAAAGATATTGATTAGAAATTATTTCAGTCATTCAAAAAAAAATGTAACATATTTTCAAAAATTGTTCAAATAAATACATTTTAACATATTTTTAAAAGGTGTTCCGTCTTATAATAGCCCCGTTTGGTAGAGTTGTAGAAAGTGATTATAACTTATAGCCTAACAGTTTATAGCTTATAACTGGGAATATAAGCTGATTTTTTACTTATAAATGAAGCTTCTCCTCCCCCACTCAAAGAATAAATTGATTTTTGACTTACAAAAAGCTATAAGCTGTATTATTAAGCTGAACCAAACACATCAAAATAGCTTAAATTAAGCTAAAAGCTAAAAATAAGCTGTAAATAAGCCCTATCAAACAAGGCCAATATAGATATAAGTTGTTTTCATTTTTTTTTAAATAAGTTTTTATTTTTTCATCTCACTCATCACTTTTAGCCACCACTCACCACAACTATCAATGAATGGCGGGTTTCGATCAAACTCCGGCAACTCTCTAGCAAGTGGGTGATCGTTGTTGTAATTTTCAATTATCAATTGGTATTCTTCAGGTCATCTCATATCCTTCGACGTCGTCCAACTACTAAATTCGGCAAATAAGTTCGACTACCCATTACTAACAGCCACCACATCTATCCACCCTTCATTTCTGTCCATTAAATTTGGCAACTAATCATCACACTGTTAATTTTTTTATTTAAACCCTCTCATTTTATTTCAATGCGATGTTCAAACTTTTTCATGTAAATTTAAAATTATTTTATTTAAGCCTTTCAACTTCATAATCAAGTTTGTGTAATCTAATTTATAATTAAGGCCTTACATTTTTTTTGTCTTTAACATTTTTTTTAATTTATATTTAAAAAAAATTACTTTTCATTTAAAATCATTTAAAAATAAAAAAGAAAGTTGAAAATATTGAAAGCAAAAATAAATAAATAAATAAATAAGATAAAAAATAAATAAATAATAAAAACTGTATATTTTTAATCTTTGATGAAGTCCCTTTCATTCACTTTCTGCTCTTATTATTTTTTTTTTTTTTTATCTTTTTGTTCGTTATGGGGATATAAACTGAAGCAACGTAACTTTGAATAGATCACAGAAGTGAAATGATTTATTTATCGAATTTGTTGTCACTCGAATCGTTTGAATTTGTGCCAGCTGGACGATTGGTTTCACCTTCGTCTACTGCAGTTGTCATCCTGTCATCTAGATGACCAGTGTGAACAAATTCATGCAATTCAGACGGCACCAAATTAGATGAATGTAACATTACTGATCACGAAAATGGGTCAGGGATTTGTGGGGCGGGAAAAATCGAACCCCAATAGAGGCAAGACGGTGGAATAAAAATGGTCTTCGTTAGGGATGAGGAATGGAAATGGAAAAAAATAATAATAATTAGAGATTGGGAACAGAGAGTGTAAAACTCACCCTTCTTGTCTCGTTGCCATTCCTACTTATAACTTCTCCAACTAGTCGGGTAGGAGTTGGGCAGTGGCCGGGTCGGACCGGATCAAAATTTTATCACTTTATAAGCAAATTGTGTTGAGCTGATGTAATCAATTTAAGTCAAATCTAAAATTAATAGTATAATATAATTTTGAATTCCAATTATTATATATATATATATTTTTAAATGTGAGCGAACTAATTTTTATGAAATAAAAATTGTATTAAAAGTCATCCAATCTAACGTTCCAACATACATAAAAATATATAATAATATTTCACTTATTACAAATACTTTAATAATTAAAATATCATGTATTATAATATTATGCATTGAAGCATGAGGATGGAGCATAGCTTGCTTTCGGAGAGTTGAGACACAGGTTTGTAAAATTAATTTAAATTGAATAGATTACAATTGTCTTTTTTTTTTTTTTGGTTGTGACAAATGCAAATTAAATAGGTTATGATTATTGAATCGATATAATTTTTCTATGTTCACGAAATAAAAAAATGAAATGTCCAACATACTTAATAGTTCGAATTATCAAAACGAAATCTATGATGGACATCACAAGACTAAACAGCGCTCTTCAGTTCAAATTATGCATCGAAAATAATTTCCTCATATAAAATAACTACGTTAGTGATCGGGTTTTTTGTTTCTCTCTCTAATTTAAGAGTGGCCCGGAGAGAATTCCCTCATATAAAATAACTACATTAGTGATTGTGTTTCTTTTTTCTTTTTTTTTTTTCTCTCTCTCTAATTTAAGAGGTTTCATAGGGCATAGGGAATCGAATTAAGAGGAAGATCCGTTCCAGTTTAAAATTTGGATTAGAGAGCATTGTTTTGGCCCATGAGGCCTACCACATGCCCCGTTTCGATAATCTGAATCGTTCATTTTATCAAGCACTTTGTGTATTTCATCTACACAAAAAATTAAGTCAATTTGATAACTATAACTTATTTAATTTATTTTATCAAGCACTTTGTGTTCTTATCCGACATGACTGCAACACTTATTTTGAAGTGTCAATACTTCATAGCACCTAGGTCTCTGCAACAACTTTCTAAAAGTTCTTATTAACCGGTATCCGGTTTCGATCGAATAAACTTTACTATTGCCAAAAACTTTACAATGCATAAGGTTCATTCTATCTTTTGATGATTATCGATGTTTATATTTTCTTCTTATTATGTGTTTTTTATTGACATTTTTCATTTTATTTACATATTTTTATTGCTTAAGAGTTCTCTGGTCCAAACATTACAATGCATACATATGATATTAGGATAGTTAATTATTATTATTTATTTTATTTTTATCAAACTAAACTAAGCCTTGTATTTCAAACCGATCCAACCCAATAATTTGTCAGTGTATTGTCCCCCACAGCCACTGATCCCAACCACATCAATTTTTGTTATATGTTCTTCTTATTATGTGTTTTTTATTGACATTTTTCATTTTTATTTACATACTTTTATTGTTTGAGAGTTCTCCGGTCCAAACATTACAATGCATACATATGATATTAGAATAGTTAATTTTTTTTTTTTTATCAAACTAGACTAAGCCTTGTATTTCAAACTGTTCCAACCCAATAATTTGCCTTTGTATTGTCCCCCACAACCACTGATCCCAACTACCCAATTATGCTAAATTTAATGTCATTTTTCATTAAGTTTAGTAATTAAAATGTTTTTTTTTTTGTTGTTGTTAATTTTACTTAAGAAAAATAGATAAATGATTTAGATTGAAAACTAATCAAAATATTAAGGTTTAAATTGATCAAATTAAAAATTCAAGATTTATTTTGTTATAAGGATCAAATTTTTTTTTTCTTTTGGATAATTTCTCCTAACTAATATTGTTGGAATGAAATAAAATAGAATGATCAATTTATTTTATACATTATAAATATTCATTATTGACTAAAAAATAATTATTACGAAACAAGATTCAATACAAAATTAAGAGACATTTATTTTAATTAAAGAGACAACACTATATTTTAAAATTAGAAAATTGGAGAGATATGTTTCACTAATTTTCCTTTTTATTATTGTATGGTAAATCAATAAGGAATTTTATTTTTTTATTTAATTCTATCGAATAAAATATTTTGATAAGTGGGCATTTGTAATTTTTTAAAGTACAGAGAACAATCTATATTTTAAGCAAATCGTAAGGGATGTATTTGTAATTTATCCATTATGGAAATGACCAATTAGTTTCACTGAATTTTTTTCTTTTTTTTTAAATTAAAAATATAGAAAAAAAAATGGTTTAACCATTCTAATAAAATAAATTATGAGTTTTTAATTGTGTCAATTTAAACTTTAATTTTTTAATTTAAATTATTTGTCTATTTATGTCAAATAAAATTGATGAAGGATTAACATTTAAGTCATTATATTCAATATATTTCAAACCAATTCCAAATTATCTCTATTTCCAAAACTATTTCAAATCAACTTTAGCTGTATTACCAAAGCTGCATTAACTGAACCAATATCTAAGTTGAAGTATGCAGTACATCATATTTTCAAGTTAATCGTTTTTTTTTTAAAAATTTTTTATGAAACTTTTGAAAGAAGTTATTTGTTACTAATTCAAATAAAAATTTTAAATACAATGAATTTGTATATCGAATTAACAAAAAAAATATTTATGAAAATTGTGAAAAAAAATGTGTTCAATTTAAATTTGGGTGATCAATGTGGAATGAGTAACTAATTTTTAAAATTTTGGTTGGTTTAAAATTATTCAAAAATAATTTTTAAATTTTTAATTCATATATTTTTTTATATTTATAATGAAATTTTTTCATATATGGCCACTTGTTTTTCGGATACATATACTTAAAAAGTTAAAAAAAACAACTGGAGAAATCTTTAAAAAATTTAATAAATACAAAAAATATATATTATTTTTTTTTTTTGTATATTTGTTAATATTTAGCGATTTTTTTTTAAAAAAAAAGATCATAAAATTTATACGTTTTAAGTGTATTTAAATTGAGTGAATCTAAAAAGAGCTCTGCTACGTAGCTCAAATTTGAGCTTGGCCCGAATGGCTCTAATTTCATCTTACCGGTTGTCCGTGTAACGCCCTATATTTTATTAGTCGGATAACATTACCAATATTCATTAATTTAGTTCATTTACAAATGACAATTCATCTTTTGATGAATAAATAAATATACATGTTCCCTCTCACTACACAACAATGTCATTTATATACAAATAAAAGAAATGTCCTGAGGCTTACATCCATATTACATACAATGAAAAAAAATATCGATCTACGAGTATATCTTACAACCTCAAAATAAAATCATAAGATTGTACCATGTCCTAATATTTGAAATCTTCAATTACCTGTGAAGTTCATTAACGTGGGATGAGCACTAATGCCTAGTAGTAATCTCATAGTTCTAAAACAATAACTAACACATAAATAGAAATGATCATGCATGCAGGGTGATACTATATAGTAAAGTGACGTTTTGTATGCCCAAAATATCATAAGTAGAGTATCATTTTCTCAAAATTCATTTGAACATTCAAGAGAACTTTATAAACATTTATCACCGAACATTCAAAGACAACCGTCGTACACTCTATTCCCACTTATCTATCCGTTACATCATATCAACATTTATCATCACTAGTAATTCAACTTGAATCAAGAATATAAACCCCTTTCAATGCAATTTCTCAAATATTTACAATTGATTTCAAATCCCTCTTTCAAACAAACATTTGTTTTCAATCTATTAAATAAATCCTCAACCTAATTAAAAACCCACTTAGACCAAAATTTCGAATCTAGGATTTTTAAGAAGACTCATCATTTATAAGATTAGAGGATTCACCCCTCATAAGATCATTCTTCACAAATTCACACAAGATTCTTCATTTTTACTTAAACTTCCAACCCAATTATACCACAATTACCATAAATCCATAGTCCTTAACTCAAATTGATATTACTATTACTCACAAAATAAAACTTATAATCTTCGGGTCACAAAACAATCCGGTGAGTTCATCATCATCAACCCCTTACCCAATTACCATTTATTTTAAGTAATTTCTATATGCATTTCTCCTCTGTACAAAATCACACAACACATTGAAATTTCATAAGTTCATTACGAGTCATACACATTATCTCCGACTCAACACATTTCTCAACACATTCCATCTTTTGCTAGCTTGATATGGCGGAATAGCGGGCACCCAACTCACAACACCTTCCACGTTTTGCCGACTTGATACGGCAGGATAGTGGGCACCCGAAAATATTTTATACAATCCCCACATTTGCTGACTATTACACGACAAGATGTGGGCACCCAAAAACATTTAATACAATCCCCACATTTAGCGACTACTATACGGCAGGACGTGGGCACCTAAAAAGCATTTAATACAATCCCTATATTTATCGACTATTATATGACAGGATGTGGGCACCCAGAAGCATTTAATACAATCCGCACATTTACCGACTATTATACGGCAAGACGTGGGCACCAAAATCATCTATTTTTTCACTTTTGTCGACTATTATATGGTAGGACTAATGGACACCCAAAAATATTTTTCCACATTCGTCCAGCGATAAGTGCAGACAGGGCAATTGGGCACCTTGACTCCCCGCGCGGATACCAATTACAACCCAACCCAACCCAACCCAACACTACTCAACACAACACAACTCAATGCATTTCTTAAATCTCCACTTTATCATTTTATCACAAATCTCATATCATTAATACAATTCATAAATTCAAAATCCCCAAACTCAATCTCATCTCATAGCACAACTTAGAATATCAACAACAAGAGTTCAATCGCAATTTGTTACATAGATTTTTCCAAACATTTTCAAAATTCAATTAAACATGGATATGTGCAATTTAACACCTCAACTTCATGATGCCACTTTCAATTTAAGCAAAAACCATCAACCATCTTTGTGAGCCAACTAGGGTTTTCGAAGAAATTGAAACTTTTCACAAAAACACTTTTGTTTCCAACTTTTCTATTCATTATTCACCCAAAATCATAACCCAACCCAAAAAGGAAAACCCCAGAACATCAAACCCAAACCGCTAATCTCATGGTTTATCACAAAATGCATAAAAGACAAAATTTTGCATAAGGAAAAATACCACAAATCTATCCATAAATGAAAGTATTGAAAGAGAACTAGAAATCTCTACCTCAAAAAAAGAAAAGATGAGAAAACCTCTAAACAGACGGCTCAACGCTCGGCGCAAGACCTACATATCACACATAGCATGCACTTGAAGACTTAGAACATAAATGATGCAACAAACAGCTTAAACCTAACTTCAACCTTATGCCAAGCTCAAAACATTGCTAACATGCTCTTAGGCCCTGTTTGATTGGGGGATATGAAGATTGGGATTGGATATTATATCCGGTGGGATCCATAAATCCCATGTTTGCAATTTTTTTTGGAAGGGGATATAATATACCAAGGGATTGTATATCCCCCAAAAGTGGAGGATATACAATACCACACCCCCCTCCCCCCAATTATATGATATCCCCTTGCTTTGGATATGAGTTAAAAAGTCCAATTTACCCTTTTGTCTATCTAACATAATATAATTTAATATATTTTTTGAATTTAATATAATATAATTATTGAATTTAATTTAATATTATTGAATTTAATATAATATAATATTATTGAATTGAATTTAATATAATATAATATTATTTAATTTAATATAATATAATATAATATTATTGAATTTAATTTAATATAAATTTTGAATAATTATAATATAATACAACATAATCGAATTTAATTTAATATAAATTTTGAATTTAATATAATATAATTATTTAATTTAATTTAATAATATAATATTATTTAATATAAATTTTGAATTTAATATAATATAATATTATGAGGGCAATCTTGGAAATTACTTTTTATATCTCACAATATATTTTGTAAAACAAACATGGATAACATATATCCAATCTTATATATCAAGTCAACAAACATGAATTGGGGGATATATTATCCCATACCTATATCCTATTCATTATATATCCTGACTAAATCCCACATCATATTATATCCTCCATTTTATATCCAGTGAAACAAACAGGGCCAAAGAGTGCTAAAATGCAAGTTCTAGATGTCCCGAGGGGACCATATGCAAGAAAACATGAAAAACATGGTCAATTGAAAACTTTATCCATGAATCAAAGCCTAATTTAATGATTTATGTTTCGTAAATTTAAATATAAAACTCATTTTCAAAATAATCTTCTCAAACTCAAATTAACCAACCTCAATAACTTCAATTGAGAGAATAATTCAAGATTGAAAACAACCTCTAAGTATTCTGATTCGTAAATTTAACATGAAAACTCATCTTTAAAAATCATCAACGAACTTCAAATTCCTTTCATAAAATGAGTCATATGGTTCTAAAAATTTGTTAGATAACATCAATTGAAAGATTTATTCAAGATTAAAAACAAAAACAAATTTTCAAAATTTCTTATTCGCTATTTTAAATATGATGAAACTTTCTTCAATCTTCAAATACACGTGCAATTGATCTTACAAACAAGATTGATACATGATTTCTCTCATGAAATCATGAAAAATGCATAAATACAAGGATGAAACACAAGATAGATGCATGAACTCATCAATCTCAAACCCCAGATTGCAAAGTTTCATGAACTTCTCTACAAAACCCAAAACACAAGCTCTAGTATGTGAATCCATGCAAAACAAGGTCAAGACATGAAAAAGATGGAGAAATCTTACCTAAAGTTATTCAATTGATGAGTTCCTTGATGATTTCCTCAATTTTCCCTTCCTTTCTACACTTTCCTTCTTTGATTCTTCCTTGAGCTCAATTCTCTTCTTCTGTTTTTGTTCCAACAATTGATGAGTTCCTTGATGATTTCCTCAATTTTCCTTCCTTTCTACACTTTCCTTCTTTGATTCTTCCTTGAGCTCAATTCTCTTCTTCTCTTTTTGTTCCAGCAACTCTCTCTCTCTCTCTCTCGGTTGTTTCCCAAAGCAACAACGACTTCAACTCTTTAACTCTTAACATATATACACACACATATAATTCTCAGCACACCCACAAAATTGCTCAATACACCCACACCCACAACCACATACATTCAATTCTAGATTCTTCCATAATTCAATTTATGTTTTGGATTAATTTAATTAAGCAACACTTGTCTTAATAAATTTTGATTAACACATAATTAAATTAATCATAACTAATCACAAATCCCACATAATTTAATTAGTCGAATTGACTTCCATTAAAACCCAATTAATTATATTTACATTTATCAATCTGAATCAGATTTTTAATCGAACTCCCAAAAAGGCTCCAAATCTCAAATGAAACTTATTACTATCATCAATTTTGGTTTCCCAAATCTTTAAGGCCCTCAATTTCAAATCAAACTCAAAATCTCCGTCAATAACTTATATATTCAAATTGAACACCTCACAAATAAATTTAATTCATAATAATCTTAATTCCCAATCCTCATAACTTAATTTAACTTCAATTTCGACCCAATTGATCAAATTTTAATTTTACCAAACTGAATCAAATATTTAATTAAACTCTTATATTGTCAAATACTCAAAATTAAATCAATTCAACTCATCATTAAGCCATTTAGGCTTTCAATTTCTAATTCCAAAATAAATCCTCAATCAAATCATATACGAATCAGACTGAATAATTCCCATAACTCTCAAATTAATCAAAATAATGACTAATTAAAATCTGAATCCCCTTAATTAATTAAATGCCAAATATTATACATGGCGGGGTCGTTACAGTCCGCCCGGTCAATCGGTCGGTCGTTCGGTGAAAAGGCTGACAGCCCCGGTAGACAAGTGTTTCACCTGGTCGTCTGGGTGGTCATTCAGCCGATCGTCCGGCCGATCGATCGGTGAATAGTTATTCGAGCCATTCGGGGTAGCTCAATTCTAGCTACCAAACATTTTTCATCTAAAAAATGAAAAATATTGATTAAAATATTTTAAATGTTCATTACAAACAAAATACATTTAAATTAAGTGCATCTAAAAAATACATTTAAGTGCATCTGAAATGTAATCAAATCATGATCATGAACTAGCAATTCCCTCACCATCGCTTCATATTCTTCATTATTTTTCGCTACTTCAGACGACTGAACAACTACATCCAAATCATCTGACATGAGCTCCTCAAAAGTGAATTCAACTTCCTCATCATCTCCTCTCCATGAATTGTCTCTCTTACTTTTCATCTCTTTAAGAGACATCAATAAATAGGACTTTAATTTCTTCAAATTAGTCACATACTTTTTCAGATCCGACAAGTTAATCTTCGAAACATTCACAAGATGCCAATTCAATTTGCTGAGCGCCGCCGCCAAATCGGAAGGAGTGACGATGGGAAAGAAAGCGACGCCGGCAATGTGGAGGCAAAAGAGTTCCACGGCTTTCTTGAAGAGGCTTTGACAGCACTTTGTGAAGCAAATGTTGCGAGATTTTGGACAATCAATCCTCGCAATTCATCTTTGTTTCTTCTCCGTCATTGTCATTGTTAGGGTTTTAGGGTTAGATCGATATAATCTAAAATATAGAGATTGAGAGGCACGCAGAGCTCACAACAACAATGGGAAAAAGAAGGTAGTGTTTTAGGGTTAGATTGATATAAGCTTAAAGAAATTTCCTATAAATAAAGCTAAAATAGCATGGCCCACCATTTTACACTCGAAAACTAAAAAGTAATAATAAACAACTTAAATACTTTGCTGCAAACTTGTGGCGATGGATTTAAGTAGGTAAATCATAAAAGCATACCTACCCCAGAAACTTGTAAGCAATTCCTTGCAATTCTGTTGAGTTCAAGCTTCAGTAATTGAATACTTATACATACATACAGTATGCACACAACAATTATACATACATACTTGTACATCTAGTTTTACAAAGAATTTCCAAAACATGTCCAACCTTGGTTGCTGTTCCAATAGAGAAATGTAGACAATAAGAGCTGCAATAGATCCATCATTTAGTTTGAAGGTCAACCAAAAAAGATAATATAGTAGTCATGTGCCTGATTTTCAATTATTAATAGAAAAGGAAAAACAAAATGCATCTTGTGTCTCATACAAGCTATGAGAAGCAATGTGCTTCTTAAGCAAACCAAGTACAAAAGCAAAAAGAAAGAAATGCAACATAAAGAGAGCATTGTTTTGGCCCATGAGGCCTACCACATGCCCCGTTTCGATAATCTGAATCGTTCATTTTATCCAGCACTTTGTGTATTTCATCTACACAAAAAATTAAGTCCATTTGATAACTATAACTTATTTAATTTATTGCTTTTTCACCAACAAAATTGACGACAATTGTGTTCGTATCCGACATGACTGCAACACTTATTTTGAAGTGTCAATACTTCATAGCACCTAGGTTTCTGCAACAACTTTCTAAAAGTTCTTATTGACCGGTATCCGGTTTCGATCGAATAAACTTTACCATTGCCAAAAACTTTACTTTGTTCTGTGACTACTGTCGTGGTGACCGCTCTGGTAGTCGAGGGGGTCGATTTGGTCAGTCTAGAGGACTTGGGTCTAATCCACGTGCCCATCATGCTAGTGCAGTTGATACATATAACTCTGCTCCGAGTCTTCTTCTGAGTTTGAGGATGCTCTACGTTACTTGCTAGACCGTCGGCCTTCCACAACTCTTACTGGTGCATCTTTTTCTTTGTTTGCCTATTCAGGTAACTTAACCTCTTCTACAAATGCTTTCCTATCTCATAGAACTTTGCCTTAGATTATTGATTCTGGTGCCTCGGATCATATGACCGGATCTTCTAATCTTTTCTCAAAATATAAGCTCTCTTCAGGTCAGGACAAGGTTAGGATTGCTGATGGTACCATTTCTTCTGTTTCTGGAAAAGGTCTAATTCATGCCACATCTTCTTTACCTTTGTCATCAGTTTTATATGTTTCCAGTTTCTCGGTTAATCTTCTACCATTGAGTCGTTTTACTCAGGATTTGAATTGTAGTGTAACCTTTTATCCTGATCATTGTCTTTTTCAGGACCTTATCACGAGGAGGACGATTGGCAGTGGTAGAGTAGAGAATAGTCTCTACATCTTGGATCAAGCAGATCACATGGCTCATCATACCATCCAGTCTCAACTACCAAGGACAACATTTGGCTTTGGCACTGGCGTCTGGGACATCCATTTTTTTTATTACTTAAGCATTTGTTTCCTTCTTTTAATTGAGTCGTGTCAACTTGGCAAACAACACCGAGCTTCTTTTGCTCCAAGTATTAACAAAAGTTTCGTTCCTTTTTCATTGATTCATTCTGATGTTTCGGTCCTTCTCGTGTTGTTTCATGAAAAGGCTACAGATGGTTTGTCACCTTCATTGATGATTTTTCTCGCACTACTTGGGTGTATTTACTAAAAGAAAAGATTGAGTTTTTTTTCCGTGTTTCAAACCTTTCATCAGATGATTTGCACTTAATTTGGGATTGTTGTAAAAATTCGCACTCTATTCGCCTCAAAGTTTTTGGGTGTGTCTGCTTTGTTCACAATCATTCCCCTACTCGTGGTAAACTGGATCCTCGTTCTCTTAAATGTGTCTTTCTTGGGTACTCACCAACTCAAAAGGGGGTATAAGTGTTATTATTCTCCTTCACGTAAGTGGTTTGTGTCCATGGATGTCACATTTTTTGAGTCCTAGTCCTACTTATTGTCCTCTCCAGTTTCCTAGTTATCCCTTCAGGGGGAGCCTTGGTGTGAAGATATTCCTGGCATAGGACCTGTTTCTGAACCATTACTAGTTGTTGAGGATATATCATGTAAACCACAATGTGAACCAGCTATTGGGAATATAGAAGTTGATACACTCAAGGAGTAAGGACAAATTTATGTCAGGGACAGAGAAAGATAGAAGGTTACTGGGATCCAAAAGACCACTTCTCCTAATCTTCCACTGCCTTCTCCTTCAACTAATGAAAGTCCAGGTAACTCTGATAACCTCGAATACATAGATCTTGATATTCCTATTACCCACCGGAATCTTATCTCTAAGTATCCTATTCTAATTTGTCTCCCTCAGGATGCTTTTGCCACCACTGAGTAGAAACGTGCTATGATTGAAGAGATAAAAACACTTTATAAGAATGGCACTTGGGAATTGACAGAGTTACCTAAGGGCAAACGAACTGTGAAATACAAGTGGGTGTATACTGTGAAGCACAAGACAGATGGTTTGATTGAGCGCTACAAGGTTCGGCTTGTGGCAAAGAGCTTTACTCAAACTTATGGAGTAAACTATCAAGAGACATTTGTACCAGTTGCTAAGATGAATTCAGTCAGGGTACTCCTCTCTCTAGAAGCTAATCTGGATAGGCTAATTCACCAATTTGATGTGAAGAACACTTTCTTACATGGTAATCTAGATGAATTCAACACTTTCTTACACTTTCTTATATGGACATTCCTCCTAACTTTGAATATCTTAAAACAAAAGGTAAGTTGTGTAGGTTTCGAAAATCATTATATGATCTCAAACAGTTCCCAAGGGCTTGGTTTGAGAGATTTAGGGATTGTTTGAGATTATCTAAATAAGTATACTTTTTGATTTCTTACGAAAAAATGTGCAGAAAAGTAGAGAGGTGATGTTATCCAAATAAGTGCACTTATTTAGTTTATGCCAAATAGTGCCTTACTCAGGCAATGCTTAGATATGAATTCAAACAAAGTCAAGCTGATCACACTCTATTTGTTAAACATTCTTTACATGGTAAGACTACATCTCTCATTATATATATGGATAACATAGTACTTACAAGAGATGATGTTAAAGAAATTCCTCGTTTAAAGGAATATTTGGCAAGCGAGTTTGAAATAAAAAACTTGGGGAACTTGAAGTATTTCATACGGTATTGAGGTTGCCCAGTCCAAGGATGGAATCTTCATTTGTCAAAGGAAATATGTGCTTGATCTGTTAGAAGAAATTGGGAGGCTAGGTAGTCAAGCTTGTGACACACTGCTAGAGCCAAACCGAAAACTTGGTGATGATAGTGGAGGAGTTCCTGTTGACAGGGGGAGCTATCAGAGACTAGTGGATAAGCTCATTTACCTATCCCATTCATGTCCGGACATTGCTATTGCGGTTAGTGTGGTCAATCAGTTCATGCATGCTCCTCATGAGGCACACCTGGCTGCAGTTATACGAATTCTTAGATACTTAAACTCTTCGCCTAGAATGGGCCTCTATTTCTCCAAACATGATTATCTTAGTGTGGAAGCTTATAAAGATGCTGATTGGGTAGGATAGGTAACTGATAGAAGGTTCACATAGGGGTATTGTACCTTTGTTGGGGGAAATTTGGTTACTTGGAGAAGTAAAAACAAAATGTGGTAGCTAAATCTAATGCAGAAGCGGAGTTTAGAGCCATGGCACAAGGTGTGTATGAACTTTTATGGATCGTCACTTCATCAAGGAGAAACTCACTAGTGGCACTATATGTACTCCTTTTGTGAAGTCTGGAGAACAATTGGCAAATATTCTCACCAAGGGAGTTGCAAGTAAACCGTTCCATGATATTATTAGCAAGTTAGGCATGAGAGATATTTTTTTGCACCAGCTTGAGGAGGAGTGTTAGAATAATATCTTTGTGATTGTGATTCTGCTTAGTTGTCATTAGTTGTGCATTGAGGCTTTTATTGTACGTTTCATATTATTATTATTAATATATAAGAGAGTGATGGTCTCATCATTCCCTAAGTTCGATTTCTCCTGGCATTTTGCTAATAAACAGAGGATAAGAAAATCTGAATGCAAAATATAATAAGAAAGTTTCAAATGATAACCTTTTTGGCATCAAGATCTAAACCTCCTTTGGGATATCATCATAACCCTGTGAAAACAAGAAAATGTTCAGTCCAATTGCAAAACCAATATTTTAAGTAGTCAAATTAATTCAAGAAAAAACAAGGATGGTTTGGTAATGCAATATTCATTACCTCTAGCTTCTCATCCCAATCTTTTGGCTGTCATCAACATATAGTAGAGTCATTAATAAAATAAATTAAAAAACATTGAAGACCTAATTAGTATATAGGCAGAATAAGGAATTATCTTGTTGGCTCAGGGTCCTAGATTTTCTTTGGTGGAAAAAGGCCCCTATCAGAGTACAAACTACCAGTTTGGTTGTCCACATTGTCGGTAAGGATTTTGTAGGTAAGCATTTAGGAGGACGTCAACTTGGACAGATCAAACAATAGTACCAACAATATTATCAAGTGATTCACTCCATTGTATGTAGGAATAGCATGTTATTTTCAATAATATAATAGAAAGCTATAATCTATTCAAACATGCAATCGAACAATATTACCAACTACCATCCCCATACCTAATAGAATAAGAACCCTAGATCTAGATCCAGCTATGTCAAATATAAATCGACGATAGAGTCTAGTAAGGTGCAATGAATACAGAGCCCTTCTAAAATGATATAGAACGGAGTCGGATGGGCTTGGTCGGAGATTGATTTTCCTTAGCGATCGTTTTTTTGAATTCAATTAAGGGACAACAGATGAGATTGGTTAACGTAGGGCTGACATTGTTGAGTGTGGCCAAGGGATTTGTAGGGCAATTGAGTTGTTTGGTGGGGAGATAAAATGGGTGGTAGGCCAGTTACGCAAGGCTTCTAAGAGGGCTACCGCCGTTGGACGTTTCTTGGGTCGTGTCTTTGGTGGGCGGCGGAGTGTGACTGTTTGGCTTCGGTTGGAGGAGGATAGGGTTGTGATCTAGATGGTGGTGCAGATAGATGATCACCGAAATTAGATTTTCTTCCCACAATCTTCTTTTGGGGATAGATGGGAAGGGGGCTTTGTTGTTGGAAAGATTTGCTATTGGGAATGGATGGGTAAAGCGAGGGGGTGGAGTTCGTGAGAGCAAAAGGAGAGCATGGCCAATTGGGGGGGCTATGGTGATTCATGGGGCTGGTGGTTATGATGTGGAGGTTCAGGAGGGGTCTAAGGCAACCTAGGTTTCGTTTTTGGACTCGTGCTTTGTGGGACTAGTGGGCTGGATGGGGAAAAAAGAATGGAGGTGTTACGAATGTCGGAGTGGGAAATTGATTGTGGAAGTTCCCAAGAGGGGTGCAGTTGGTGGCGAGTGGTGGTCAATTTGTGCTTTTCGCCTTTCCGACTAGAGATGGTGCTGCAAGGATTTTAACTAGTCGTTGGGCGGTTGAAGGCCGACCATTGTTGTTGGATTGGTGATTGCCAGCAGTGTTGTGTGTGAGGGGTCGTAATTCTCTACTAAAGTAGAGTAATTGGGTTCAGGTCTTGGGGCTGTCAGTTCATCTTCGAGGTTCGGGATTGGAGATCAATACGGTGGCTTTTTAAAGGTAGATGGTGCGACATTGAATATGGAATCTATAGGGTGTGTTCGAATTAGAGTCCGTGCTTTTGCGGCTGGTGTTCTAGTGGGAATCAGTGTTCGTTGGGGCCGATGGAGGTATACCTTACCTGTTTGGTCGGAGGAAGGCTCGGTGGTGGAAGAATGGAGGTCATCGGAGGTAGGCAAGCTTCGTGGGGGTGAGAATGGTCTTCAGCGATATATGCTTAACGTGATTTCAGGCATGATTTGAGGAAGGTATATTCATATGGGCCTTCTCAAGTATGGAAACCAAAAGTTTTTGAGCAGAGGAGATTGCATTTGGGCAAACAAAGGGTGAGGGTTAATATGGCTTATGGGCATGCTATTAATAGGCTCAAAGACTTTTCTTTGGGTCTTGTGCCAAATAGAAATGGTTTAGGCCAAGTAAATGAAGCTGAAATGGCTATGCGAAATGTGGGCTCGATGCCTCAAGGCCTAAGAAAGCAGACTAGGTCAAACCCACCAGTGTCATATATCTTTTACTCTTTACGCCAAGGCTTGGACTCAAGTTTGGTGGGTCGGGTCATCGAGACAGGTGGACATGTGGGCAATCAGGTCGTCAATCCAGTTGAGTTTAGGGCCGATCGATTTGATGGGCCATTCTCATCGAATAAGGCAGACCTTGTCGATTCAGTGGTCAATGTGGCTAACCAAGGATTGGATGACGATGGTGTATGTGATCATGATCGTTTGGAGGGTGCTGAGTTTCGACAAGGGGTTGAGGTGTTTCGACAGGAGGCGGAGGAGGAGGTGTTTCGGCAGGAGAAAGTGGAGAAATTTGTCTTGGGCCGATAATATCGATAGAGGGAGCTGGGTATGAGGGGCGAGAGTTGTCTTTGCTGGTGAAGCCTTTGGCAATGGTTGCTAATGATGAGTTTCAGGGTGATACTTCGTTTCAAATAGAGGAAGACATGGGCAGAGATTAACGGCTTGATAGGGAGGAGGTGCCTTTGACGAAAAAGGTTTCAAAAGGAAACTATAACTAATGACAGCTAAGTAGAATCACAATCACAAAGATATTATTCTAACACAATCACAAAGATTTTATTCTAACATAAAACTGGTCTATGCAATTGGAGGATGATATATTTAAGGTTTTTTTTTAATGACTCCACTGTTTATTGATGACAGCCAAAAGATTGGGATAAGAAGCTAGAGGTAATGAATATTGCATTACCAAACCATCTTTGTTTTTTCCTGAATTCATTTGACTACTTAGAATATTGGTTTTGCAGTTGGACTGTAACATTTTCTTGTTTTCACAGGGTTATGATGATATCCCAAAGGAGGTTCTAGATCCTGATGCCAATAAGGTTATCGTTTAAAATTTTCTTGTTATACTTTGCATTCAGATTTTCTTTTACTTTGTTTATTAGCAAAATGCTATCAAATTGGTCTATGCATTTGGAGGATGATATATTTAAGGTTGATCAACCAAAGGACTTTTTTTTTTTTTTTACTTTCTCTATTGGTATTATGGGTGAGTACTTCTACTTATAGTTTCTTGGAAGACCTGTGAATCCTTTTTGGATTTATGCTTTTGTTCTCAATTTAAAGCCCTCAATTCCAATCATTTTGGTAGAATCGTTACTGATTTTATGCTTTTAGTTTTTAGAGTTTTTTAGTTTGATAGAATCCTTTTTTTTTTTAAATAAAAAAAAATTAAAAGAAAGCAATTGTCACAACTCAAATTCAAACATAACCATAAAAGAAAGGCTGTCAAGTTGGCAGAGATGGTAATTGGAGATGTGTTATGCATGTGTATATATAGGCATGAATTTTAGTTTGATAAATTGTTTTGTGTTGACTTGGCCATGGTTTGAACTTAATTAACTACTATGGTCTATAATCAAATGTAAACTTGGAGGCCAATCATGATTTTATTTTATTTTATTTTTTTATATTAACAAGCTTTCATAGTCTGTGGTTTGCTTGATTAGCAATCTATCAGAGCTGTTACAAGAGTAACATAGTCTTCCAATTGCAGCAGTAGACTACCAATTCATGGTCACTTCAGATTTTTAACCGTCTCCTTGTCCTTTCTTTATGAATCCCCCAAACCTCTCTCCCTCTCTCCTTGCAACAGAGATCGGTATTTATAGTCGGCAGCGTACCCGATTCGTTTAGTTCGTTTTCGTGACCAACCTGTTTAAGGGGCCCAACACAAATAGATGAGACTATTTTTTAGCCAATGTAAAATTTTTTTATTTTTTTATTTTTTAAATTTTCTACTTAAATAATGAGTTTAAATAATGAGTAATGGTGTAGATTCACATTTTTAATTCACAAATTCACCTATAATGAGTAATGCTTGCTCTCAAATGCTCTCTCTTATACACTACTTGCACCCCTATTTGTACACCAAAATGTAGAGACAAAAGAGTACTTTTTCAAGGCTCCAACAACTTGCGAACTTGCTTGCAAGTTGACGTTGCAAGTTCAGGTTCTAGAAATGCAACTTGTCCACTTACTCTTCTAGAATTTAGGTCAACCTACGGAGTTGATTCAATGAGCCACTCAATAAAGTTGACGTTGCAAGTTCAGGTTCTAGAAATGCAACTTGTCCACTTACTCTTCTAGAATTTAGGTCAACCTACGGAGTTGATTCAATGAGCCACTCAATAAATCAATCTGAAAGAGTGTTACAATATAATACAGCAAGATGCTACATTTTAACTAAAAGATTCAAAGTGATTTTACTTACACCACTAATCTACCTCTTTACACCATCTATCTCATTATATCACTAAAAAAAATGTGATTCTCATTACACTCATTATACTATCAAAACTAACCCTAAACTAAAAACTCTTCAAAACCCTTTTAGTTTTGTATCTTTACACCAATAGCTTTTGGTAATGCAATGCTAAAGAACTTTAATTACTCCAGTATCGTGTTACCAGACAAACTAATTTTTTCCAACCATTTGTTATCGTTCGATTGAATGATTTTACGTTACTTTAACAAGAAATTAGTTAGAGCCCATTTGTGTAGTGCATATTCGGTGATACATTACTATACAAATTAGATTATTCTAATGTCATGTTGCCGAACTAAAATAAATTTGTCCAGTCACCTGTCGTTTTACATGCGTTGTAGATTGACGGTCTTCATTGTTGTCACATCAAAGGCACCCCTTTGTTTCAATGTAATCAATATCTCTTTTGGTATCATATTCTTTGACATGTCAACTAACAATGATATTTCCTCCTCAAATAATTTACCAACAAATGAGTGCCCTTCAAGATGTTCAGCAGTCAGATGATTATACATTGCTACAATGAATAGAAGCATAAACTTTCCAAGCAAAATATATATATATATATATAATTGAAATTGAAAATGCACAATAGTGAGTAGCCGAACAAATTAAAAACATTCAACCAAAGATTACTGAAAATGTATCTTTTATTTGCCATTGAGTTACCGGACATATATTTTTTATTCAACAATGTAATTCAAGACTATTTTAATTTGTTCGATTTTGACACACCGAACAAAAATCAAAGAACTATCTCAAAAAACAAAACGAAAACCTACCAAACAAACTTTTTTTTTTTACAAAAAAAAAAAAAAAACCTCACCATTTCGCTTTTTTTGATAATTACTCATCACCGTTTCTTCATCCATTCTCACTTTTTGAAAAAAGAGATGTAGAAGAAAAAAAGAATAAAAAAAACTAAGGAAAAAAGAGCAGTAAGAATTGAAGAACAATGGATGTAAGGAGATAATAAAATATATTTAATTTTAATCTTTTGTCCCTAAAAGTAATTTAAGACATGGGTAAAATTGAAAAAAAAAAAAAAAAAAAAAAAAATCTCATATGGAAGGTGTAAAGAGACAAGCTAGTAGTATAAGTAGAATCACTCAAAAATTCATAGGATTAAGACAATAGGGCAGAATTGTAGAATACCAAAAATACCATGGCTAGTGTTCAGTTATCAATATCTACACTACCCAACAGTTTTATACATATTTGTATAGTAAACTCAAACTACATACATGCTTGGGTATGAATTTATGTCAAGTGTATGTATTCACGTTACATGATTCATACATCCCAAGGAACCAAAAATAGAACAGAGGAGAAAAGTATACTGCCCTCTATAGAACATTCAGACAGATTGCAGCTACCTACCTCATTTTCAGGGTAGAGATCTTCCATGAACACTATTGCTGAATGCTGAGCACATGAATATTCATGGAAAGTAAAGTAGAAAATTTGTTTCCCTTTGATTTCTAGACATAAAAAGTGAAACACATGACCAACAATAGGCCCACTCTACCAAAATTTGAATCTTGTCGAATCGAAAGGAAAGTTATATACACTAGATAAAAGGCCCACTTTACCAAAATTTCAACTTAATGCCATAAAAGTCGGCAAAACCAACAAGAAGGGATAGAATAAATGTATATACAACCAATATAGCGAGGGCTGAGACTGATGAAGCAAACAAGGTATCAACAAACAAGTTTACCAACCCTGTGAGCAAATTTGCCTGCACGGATGAATATCAATATATTATTAGTTTACCATCTTTACCTTGACAGAGGATGAAAGGTATTCACAAACAGGAAAATTATTTTGCAGACATGAATCCTATAAAAAATACCTATCCAGAATGGCATGGTAGTGGCAGTTTTAAAATACAATGTCGGTAAGTAATTTTCACATGATAAGCAAGTCATTTACCTATCCAGACTTGAAAAATTATTATATTTTATACATGACATATAATAATTATTTATCCTTATATATTACATATAACAACTATATAAAAGTATTTATATTGCACGTGTCGCCCACGCATCATATCCCATATTTTTTGAAATTTCTCGTGTCGTTGTGTCTGTGTAGTGTCACTTATCCATGTACATGTTTCTTAAGATATAGTTCTATTTGTATAGCACTAGCCTTACAAATAATAAAAGAAGAGGATATATCTTTCACCAGAAGAAATGATGCCAGTTGATTTCGGTTGAATGCTTCTTCCAGCACAGAAATCTTACGTCCGGGGATGTAATAAGACAGCATTAGGATTGCTAAGACCTGAAAAATTGCAAAATTTTAGAGGGATGCATATCAATAACTTAAATAACAAAGTGCACTCCATAATCATTATAATACTACTCTGATTACTAACATGGACAATCCAAATATATAAAATTATATATTTTGCACGTGTCCCACATTTTTTGAAAATTACATGTTAGCGTTTCTGTGTCGTGTTCGTGTCCGTGCTTCTTAGATAGAAAATATAAACATTGGGTCTTTGATGCAACCTAATAAACTTGGAAATTTGGAATATAGTAAGCATGGATATCTTGTATCGACACATGCGTCGAACATATGTGGATACATTTCAATACATATCCTTAAATATATTTAATTAATAAATATTTTTTTTAGATACATTTTGATACATGGATAAAGTGGGTGTACAGGAGTAGATTCATGCCAGAAATGAAACTTACTGGAGTATTGCGTCTTTGAAAAAAACAACTTACTTATTTACAGAGACACCCTATGCATTCAAACACAAATCAAATGAACATAAAAGACACAAAAAATCAAAATGAGTCATGGTAATGGAAGTGTCAACAATTGTCACATAACCATAGTCTCTTCCAAAGGTTGTCCATTCCATGTTGTTAAGTATACTACACCATGGTAGTGGGCCTTTTCTTAACTTACTCATAACACATTCATCAAAACCATCAAAAAAATTCCCTCGTAAACCAAGAAAAAATTATCCAACTTATGAATCTCTGCCAATTGCCTAATGGGCAATTCAACGCCAAATGATCCAACAAAGAAAATAGTCCTACTATACAAACACTATTGTAAATGACAAGAATTGATAATATATACTATAAAAACCAAAGAGTTAATAACTTGTAAAAGGAAAGCAGTCCCAATCAGCCAGATTAATTTCAGATAAGCTACCATAATGAATCATTGACATTGGAAAAACAAGTCAACAGAAGCAAAACCATCAAATATGCTGACCACTAAACAGCATCAAAATAGATAAAACCATCATTTTCAGATGTATTGCAGAAGAACGGTAAAATTATAATAACCTGGAGATTTTGAGCCAGTACAAAGTGACATAAGCCATATTGCACTGCCAAAAGAATTTCCATTAGTTCTGATAATTTTATGCTTATAATTGAGAATGGATCTTTCCTTTTTATAAATAATAACATTGTTATCATTAGAAGTCCAATTTATTAGAGAAGTTAACAGTGAATATGCCCTACCGTTCGGCGTGAAACTCTTTCCACATTCCTGTCTAGAAGCATAGTTAATAACCTGCACCATTCAGAATGAATCAAAATCTAAATAAATTATTAACGGGAGAAGAAGATATTGAGATGACAAAACAACACAGCAATAAAGGCATACCAAAACAAAAGAGAGAGAATCCAGACTCTGATTCTTGCCCATTCATTGGATCTCGACACTTGCCTAGAGTTTCCAAAGAAAAGATAGTGCCCAATTGGACACCAACAAGATACATACCCCAATATCCTGAGAAGAAAGACGATCACTTTCTTGGCAAGAATTAGTATCAAGTACAATTAAAACTGAAGTGTAAAATATACCCATACAAGTCTTGCCTAAATATATACTACTGCATTTAATGTTCTTATTACTAATTAAGGTTGCAAGTTGGGCCTGATTGGATATAGGGCTAATATATACAAGAACATTTTTTTAAATGAGTTATTTTATCAGTGAAGGCACCAAAAGAAGGAGACGTCGTCCCAAGTATAACATTGTATAGAAAAACAAAGCTATACAAAAGTATCCATGCCATCTTCAGAGTTAAAAAAAAAACTCTCAAAGATGGATTAACCCTCCCCAAAGCCCAACCATGTATAAGACTCAAAAAATTGCTTCTTAATCTATACATCAGTTCTTCATCTTCTCACCCGTACTTCTATTTGCATCCTCTAAATGCATATAAAAAAGGCAAATAGAGCCAACATTTCACACCTTCCTTCCTCCTAGCCTCTAAGAAAATCTAATACAGTACTTGAGAACACTGAAGGAACTGCAATCGATTGATATACATCGTTGGGCCCATTTCCTAACCGTTTGGGCTTTTGGCATAAGTGGTGACTTAACATGTATTAGTGCTCAGGTTGAGAGAGGTCTTGGATTCAAGTCTCTCTGTTGGCATTTCGTATTCTTTCCCTGTTTGTTTCTTCTTATCTGCTTGGTTGTTTGCTTCTCTTTCTGTTTGCTTCTCTATTTTTCTTTCCTCATGTAAGACGGGGTTGCACATGAGGGATGGTGTTAGATAGCTTGATATACATTTTTTGGCCCATTTCCTAACTACTTAGGCTTTTGGGAAAAGTGGCGACTTAACAGTATCACCCAAGAATGATCAACTAACTCTATTGCCTCTTTCCACATATAACACCAGTTGGGGAAATAATTTTCTCTCTTTTTTTTTTTTTTAATCAAATAATACATTCTTAAGATCTTCCCAAGTGCTACCAATAATGCCAAAGAAACTACCTTTGATAGAGATCCAATGTCTCAATCCAAGGGAAAGATCTCCTAGCTATGCATCAAAAATTTCCAACATGATTTCAAATATGTTCAACATCAAAGCATTTCATTTCATCTCAAGTCATTACAGTCCACCTTCTTCATAGCTTCCATGCATTTCAACAAGCATGATTTCAACAGCCATCAAATCATGCATTTCCCTCCTGAAAGTAGTGTCCCAACTGATTTCCGCTGTAAATACTATGAGATATTGTACAACCTTTACATCTGTATCAACTGCAAACCCATGCAAGATAGGAAAAATTATTGTACATAGGCCATTGCCACATCAAATGTCATGCATGGCTCAAGAGAAAATTCCCCTACCCACAGAAAGAATGAAAAAAAGACCTCTCTTCTATCAAAGCTGGATGTGCTCGTGATTATAGGATTATGCCCATCCTCGGTTAATAATCTTCCATTCTTTGCATTTCCAAAGCCATCTAATCACACATCAAACATCCATACTGGACAGTAACCACCCATTTACAGAACTTATCTCTCTCCACTTCAATTATAGCTTTTCTACTTTATATTACCCTCTTCTAGGAAAATACTTTAACCTCTTATATATTACCCTCTTCTAGGAAAATCCAACAACCCTAAACCTCTTAACACAAGCAATGACATCTCAAATGATCAAATAAAATTAAAAAAGAAGAAGAAGAAGTAAAGCTTCAAAGCTTTCCATTGCAAAATAAAAACCACACAGAGGAAAAACAGCAATATCTAGTATAATATCACAATAAAGTTCCTAAATGAGCAAAAGTAACTGCGAAAACACTAAATAGTTCCTCAATACAACAACATAAATCCAATACAAAGACCAAACAAGAAAGTATTTAAGAAACCACTAAATTAATCCAAGTAGCCCTCACCAAATATGCTAAAAATTCCCTCCTTGTTTTGGCTAATTATGTCTGTTCCCCTTTCATTAGAAAGCAAATAGACATTTAAACCATACATCAAGCCAGCTTGGTATCCTAAAAATTGAAATCAAATCAAATAAAAAAGTGAGTTAAAAATAAATAATATAAAAAAGGAAATATGGTTTCTAAAGAATAAATGTAAACAAATAAAACAAACGGAAGTATACCTACAAGAATCAATGAACCAAGAATGCCAGAATATTTTGGGGGAACGTTAATTATTGATGTTAGGATTGATACAGCAGCAAGTGTGAAAAAGAAATTCCAGTGCACTCCATATTCACCCACGTGGACCTGCAAGGAAAAAGCGAAGACTAGCCTCACATACAAGAATCATAACTAGGTAACTTTTTAACTTCTAAAGTGCAGTGAATAAGTACTTTATGCTCCATAAAACAAACTTTCAGAAGGAAAAGTATGTTTAGTCATTTGTCGACCTCCTACAAGAAATTTTTGTTGTCAGAAAAGGAATGAACGAAAATGGAAGGATTTTAATGAGTTTTGGTGCATTTTGTTATGTTTTGATTGAAACATCGGAATTTCAGTTTTCCACTAATTGTTCCTATCAGTTTCTTAGGAAACAGAATCGTTCCACCTATTTTGTTAGAAAGTAAACGATTTTTTTTATATTTTTTTTTATTGGAGTAGAGGGAATTGAAGTTGGATCAAAGGCAATTGAAGTTGGATCGAATGATTTTTCAATTGCCTTTGCACCAATATCACCTCCAACACCATCATCCAAAAAGACTATGGCCTCCAATTCTAGTTCATCAAGAGAGAGTGGTGCAATTTCAAGCTCTCCAACATCCTCAAATGAATCAAATGCATCGTCTACTATATCCCACATCCTGGTTTGTCTTTGCATATATTGTGGAATCTTCTCAATAGAAAGGGGAGATTGCTATGAATGAAAACCAAACATTTCGGTGTCATCTTATTTCTTCTCAATTAATGCACTAAAGAATATGTACTCAAATGCCTCTCACAACATGACGAGGAAGAAAATTTCACAAGTAGCTGTGCAGTCGCACCAATCTCACTTGCAACAATCCCACATTGGTAACAGATAAAAGGCAAGAGGCCTATTAGTTAATGCCTCAACAATGTTCTTTCACGTTGATAGTAATGAGCTTCCGTATAGCATTTTTTTTGCCAAATAGGCACTAGTAATTATTGCACTTAACTGCTCAGTTGCGGAAGAGTGTGCAGCTTATTCCGCGCATTAGAACTTCCAAAGTTGTTTACAAGTGACAGTAAATGGGTGGTAACAATAAAATTCACATAGAATTCACGAATTTGAGCATTTATATTCAGACTTGACCCACTAAATTCCCAGAATTGACACAATTTGGTACACAATTCGTGAATCCATGCACTAGAGTGCAGTTCGCCACCTTGTCAAGCAAATTAGGTGACTTAAATTCCAAAAAACACCCAATAAAAATCAGCTTTTATAAAAAAAACGAATAACTTCATTGTGCTTTGCCTCTCAATAAACAGCAATGGAAGTATACCATTTACGACCAATGAATAGAGATAAACTACGGATTATTTTACCTGATAGTCTACACGTGCTGTGGAAACAAGTCGAGCAATCCCTAGAATAATAAGAGGACTAGTAGATTGAAGTGCGTTTCTCAATTTCCTGAAGGGTACAAGCAGGGACCTCATCGTCAACATAAAAATAATCGAAGGATATGAAAGTCGGCATAGTTCATTATAGAAAAGCATTATCTTAGAAATTGTAATAGTTAATGCTAAACATTCTATTTTAACAAACAAAATGAGAATAAATAAGTGAATGGCAAACAAGAACATGACATTTATTTTATTTATTTTTGGATTAAATTTGGATTTCCTTAGGGATGCCAAAAGAAGCGAGATACTGTAGACGGGAGAATACACAAAATCTATAGACCCACCACAAAATTTAGAACTCATAAAAAATCTACAAATAAATAATCACAATTTTTTTTCCTTTAGGTACTCTGAGTTTTGATAAAATTAGCAGTCAACAAAGTCTAAGTTGGCACTGCCATAAATGGTGGCCTCACTATTTATTTTTTATTTTTTATTTTTTTGGATAAATAAAATGGCGGCCTCATTATTTAGGCTTAGACATTCTAGTGACTACCACATCAGCCATCAACATAGTCCTCACGCATATTCTTGCACTATCTGCTCTAACGTGACAGATTCAAAGATACTAATTATATTCAAACAAATTAACTTCATTTCCAAAAAAAAATACAAGCAGGTACACAATCATATATCTAAAGGGAGAAAAGAACACAGAGGCAAGTGGACAAAAATCTAACATTTACTTGCAGGGTTCATAAAAATGGTCAGGAGGAAAAGGCATTCAATGTCTAATAACTGTAAGCCAGCAATTTTTATATTTGAATTAATAAATTTCTCCTCATGAAAGAAGAGTTAGGTTTGTTATTTTAATTCATAAGATGTCAAACACAATAATTAAGAGACGGAAGAGCATAAATGACTCACAATGTTGAGAAGCCCCGAGCTTGTCGTGAAACTAATGAATTTGCCAGTACAAATGAGCCTACCCCAAGATCCATCTGAAGCAGTAAGAAATGAAAATAAAAAATAAAAATAAATAAAGGATGGCATTTTATGAGTTCAATTTCCAAAGTCACATCATGAGCGCATAAAGTGAGTACAAATGAGTTTACCACAATTGTCTACTATTTACGAGCACATGGGAAAAAATTATGAACAAATAATATGAATCATACATGGAAAAGTCAAATGTTTCAAAACATCAACAATTTTCAGAGAAATATAAGAACTAAAACTAATATATGCAAAGTGCACACATATAGTTTCAGCCCATTTTGCAGTTGTTGTGATCAATGAATACTGGGCCTTTCAGATGATGAAACTTAGAGAGGAGGTTTTAATCCCATGTAGTAGGACCAGGGCCTGGAATAAACAGTGTTTCTTTTTTCTTTTTCTTTTTTTTTTTTGTAATTATTGTCTAGCTCTTTATAAATAAATAAAAGCTCCAATGGATTTTTTTTTTATAAAATTATATTAGGTACCCATTTATTTACTTTTTCTATTTTGTCTCCGCTTGCTCTATTCATTTGTTAAATTTGGAATTGACCTTTATAATTGGCTAGTTGCAGCGTCTAAACCTCTGGGTACTGGGGTTGGGTCGTGACAGAAGTGCTCCAGGGCCAAACCATGAAGGGGTCAAATGGATTTTGCCCAAAATAATAATGCAGAATCCAGGCAACATATGATTTAAGGCATACAATGTCTTTTCTTTTCTTTTTATCATCCAATAATATATAGTTCAAAGCATGGAAAGTTTAAAAAGAGCAAATTTTCTAAAAGAAGGACATCCATTATTACAAAAACATTTACAAATATAATATTGAGCAGGTTGAGGGATCTTACCAAACTAGTACCGTAAGTCTCAGTTTTTGCATGTCTTCTAGGAAATATTTTAAAGTCCACAGCCAAAATACACAAGCATGTTACAATCATCTGCAGCAATCATCCTTGTGAGAAGACAAAAAAAAAAAAACAAAACAAAACAAAAAGAAGTAAAAAATACAAGGAAAATAGGGTTTGGCCACAAGATTGAAAGCATAATCATGTACTCAAAAGAGAGAATGCATAGTGCATATTGCATACTATAGAAACCCTGTACGACGAGATATTTGCCCTAAGAGAACCAAACTCGTCTTCCACATAAAGAGGAGCTCTATGCCTGTTTCAAAAGAAATATGTAAATTTCAATCAATACATCAGAATGGAACTCGGATTTAATAAACAGTAACTTGTGCAATATTTCCGAGCATTCTATACATGTCCGTGAAACTTCATACATCAAAGCAATAACAGAAGAAAATTAATAATAAAATTATTTGACTTCCAGATCTTACCTTTTAGCCACAATAGAGAAAATCAGTAACAATATCAGCAATACTGCACATAAACAAGTCCATTCTGATAGAACCTGCCATTAAATAATTGTTCTTATCTATTACATCAGATTTTACCAGCTATATAAAACACAAGGTATATACAGGAAAAGATAATTAACCCCAATGTATATGAAGGAATAGATAATTAAACCCAAGACGAGAGCCAGTTAAGCTAGAATGCCAATGACAAGGCACCAGCAATAATCAAGCCTTGCTCAATCCCAATTTGTCTATATTTAAACAAGGGAAGACTTAAAATATCACCCAATGTCCCCAACATAAAACATACATAAACAAAACCTCAAATGAAATTTCACGACAACTTTTTTCCCCATTGATGACTAAATTTAATGATTTTAACAGCTTAAAATCACTCACAAGATTCATAGAGGATGTGGAAATTATGATCTATGAACCTTGTCGAAAATTTCATAAGAACTAAGCAACACACTGTGAAGGCCTATGTTGCTTTACTCCAAGTCCCCAACCAAATTTTTAGATCAGACTGCAAACACTTACAGTAAAAAATAGAAGTATGGGAAGAACAATCGATAGAAAATCCATAATCATTAGTGCCATGTAGTCCCTCCAACTGTTGAAAGCAACAATTACGTCATCATTCTTTTTCAGTGAAATCTTCATGGTATTAGGATCTGAAGTGACAACAAATCATTCAGAAAATAAGAACACCACTAACAGTTCCTTGCCCATTCTGAGAAAGAAGTAGCCAACCAATGATAATAAAGCAGCTGGCTCTATATTGTGAGCAATGGAGAAATAAAATGCCATGCAAGATCTGGTAGGAAGATTTGAAGAACCAAATAGAGATATTAAAACACAAACTAATGAAAAATTCAGCACTCTACCAGGAGAAATCCAGGAGTTTCACTAATATATGTTGGTGAATGGCTGGCACATGCCCTCAAGTTCAAAATTCAGATTTAATGAACTAAAAGTTTGATTCAATCAAATCAAAGCACAGGAAACTAGATCAACATTTTACAAAAATTTCAGTGTCAAATACAATTTTCAATCATTGGGTATGTTTCTTAATAAATTGCATTTTCTACAAATTCTCTGATTCCTTAGTTAATAGAAGGCTTAGGGAACTGACTACAAAGATTCTCTTATGAAGTACTAAATATTGGAGGAGTGTGGTGACATCTTAAAAAGATATTAAATTTATTAGAGAATTTGAAAAACTAGGAAGTAGAAGATGAGAGATAGAAAGGAGAAGATTACTTTTCTTCTTTTTTTCATCCTTACTACTAAAATTTTGCATTTCTTAATGTTTTTTCTTACAATGGCAAACCTATTCCCCCACTAAACTTTTAAACATTTTGTTTATAAGTTTCAAATATTCATAAACCTCAACATGTTCAATTATTTAATTATTGAGAATGTATTAGCATTATTTAGCTTTTTTTCAAAATAATTTTCAATTTTCCCTTTTTTCAAAAAAAAAATCCTTTATTTACCAAAATGTTTCCTTTTCCAAGCTAACCAAAACAACATTCTGAAACAAAATTTTGATCCTTGATAAAACCTAGAATTAACCACCTCCCCATCACAAACTTAAATGCATGCCAACTTATTGAAAAGAAATAGATGAGACAGTACAAAAAAAATAGGGGAAATCACATGTCAAATGTATTTTTTAAAATTAATTACAAATTCATGAAAAAAAACGTTTATTATTATACTTGTTAAATGTTTGGAAAGTTTACCACTAATCTGAAAATATTTTTCCAAACATACAGAAAGATGTGAAATTATTACCAAATTCAAAGAATTCATCAGTGTTATTTACCTTGTTTGTCAGCGGAGCAGAAACAATGTCGCAGAAGAATCAGAGCCTGAGAAACACCAAATTTACTCATTTACGAAATTCGCATATTTTGAATTAGTCAGTTCTGAATGGAATAATTTCAATACACAAAAAAAAAAAAAAAAAAAAAAAAAAACACTCACAGGTACAGCAGCCGCAAGAGCGATGACTTCAAGCATGGAAGATCCAGTCAAATTGCTCACAAATCTGATCACATAAACATCAAACAAGTAAATGAGAGAGAAGAAACAATTACATACATTACATACATATATATATAAGGAGATATGTATAGAGAAAGAATGGAGGAATTGAAGAAATTGTTATTGTTACTGTTCTTTTAAGTGCTTGTTTGGATTGAAGGACTTCACAGGAGTCTCCATTGCTGTGTAGAATGTGAAGAAAACCCAAAGTTCGCGATTCTCTGTCCTCCGCTAGAGAGAGAGAGAGAGAGAGAGATTGCAGAAGAGGGCCAATTTCCCTGACTATGGCATTCTCAAAATTTAGTCCCACTCTAGGGTTAGGGTGTGTTTCTGACGGGAGCTTCTATTTACACACCACTATTTGACTTAATACACACCATCTTTATAATTTTTTTTTACTACATTTATGTCCATTAAGCAAATACCATTTTGGATAGAATTCTAATTACACACCAGCCATAACCAGCGTTGCCCTTTCGCTGGTTGCTCCCAACTCCGGCCGTCCATTCTATACTGCTGCCGTTATAGCCACCTCTCGCATCGCATCTCCTCCAGTCACTGCCCAACCATTGCATACCACTATACCTTCGGCGCTCACCTAAGCCCTCTTTACCTCCGCTACCAACACTTTCCACTTCGGCGGAGCACCTCCCACAACCTTGCCAATGCCCCCTTGCCTCGCAACCCACCCTCACCCCTTTGCAGTGCCGCCGCAGCCCGACGACGAAGAGAGGGCAGATCGCAATCTCGCGATCGCAATTTCTAGAGAGAGAAGGAGAGAGCAGATCGCTATTTTGAGAGAGAGAGAGAGAGAGAGGCAACAACGGCAGTGACGATGGATGGTGACTAGGGTTAAGGTTAGGGTTGGGGAAGATGAAGGTATGTTTGTATCAACTGATGGGTAAGGGATGGGCTGTTAGAGTCGCCGGAGAATGAGAAGAAGAAGGAGGTTGGGAAGGGGGGGCAGCGATGGAAGGGATGACAGCCGCTGGTGATGGTAGTAGTTAAGATTAGGGTTAGAATTTGGTAAAGGTTGGGGAGTTGGGAAGATTTAGGCTGTGTTTGTTTCGAAGGATTAGGGAGTGGGATTGGACTATTTAAGTCTCACCGGAATTGTTTGTTTTATTTATTTTTTGTTCTGTACTAATAGTCTTCCGGAGTATTAGTCTTACAAATATGGGAATATTTTATCTTACGAGGGAGAGTGGGATAGAAATCATGAAATTAGTATCCTATGAGATTATTTTATGAAATGTTCATTTTACCCTCTATGTTATTACTTATAGTAAACAATTAGAAAATGATAAAATAGTCTTTTTAACATTTATAAATTATTTTTTAGTGTTATTAATTTAAAATTATGTATTAAATAAAAAAATTTAATTATAAATTATAAATTAAATTTAATTAAAAAAATAAATTATAAATTATGATCCTATAAATTAAATTTTTTTAGTGTCGTTAAAAAATTAAATTTACATATTAAATTAAATTATTTTTTTAATGTTGCTAATTTAAAATTATATATTAAATTATAAATTAAATTTATTTAAAAATAATAAATTATAAATTATGGCCTTATAAATTAAATTTTTTTAGTGTTGTTGAAAATTTAATTTATATATTAAATAAAATTATTTTTTATTGTCGTTAATTTAAAATTATATGTTAAACATAAATTATAAATTATAAATTTAATTTAATTTAAAATAATAAATTAAAAGAATTAAAATATTGTGCAAAAAATAAAATAAAACAAATTTTTATTTAATCTAGTTAAAAATAATTAAAATATTAAAGCTATGTTTAATATTGCTATTACTTAGTAAATAATTGAAAATGATAAAATAGTCATTTGAGCATTTATCCTTCTCCATAATATCCCAAACAAACATTTGATAACTAAAAATAGTCTAATCCAGACATCTAATCCCATGACTAAACAAACATAAGATACAAATTTAGTCCAACCAAATAGTTCTGGGACAAATATATCTTAGGACTAATAGTTCGATAGATTACAATCCTTCCTTATCCAGTCCGTCCAAACAAACGCACCATTAGGGTATTTTGGGTTTTCCAAAAATTGTTGGTGTGAATTGAGAAAATATCAAATAATTCAAAATGGGTGTAATGTGAACTAAGAAAGTGGTTCAAAATCGGTGTAGTGTGAACTAAGAAAGTGGTGTGCACTGAGTCAGGTGGTGGTGTGTAAATAGAATCTATCGTTTTTGACTTTATTCCCATTATAGGTAAATCGGCTTTAGCAAAGCCGTTTTCGAGAATACTGCTTTACCAATACCGTTTTTAGTGAATAAAAAAATAATAAAATTTTTTGTTCACCAAAATGATTTTTTAAAAATCATTTTTACTTAACGTTTAATTAATTTGACATTTATTTTGATTTTCAAAACTTTAAAATATAAAATTTCAAATTGAAAAAACAAAAAATATATATATATATATATGCAAAAAAAAATGAAAAAACTGGTAAAAAAAAAAATTGAAAAACTGAAAATTTTGTATCTATGAAAAAACATGATGATGAACATTGATATGCAAAACTTAAAAAAAAAATCTTTAAAAATGAAAAAACTAGCTTGCTTGGTTCCATTTTTCCAAAAATACTTTTCAGAAAATTATACTTTCTTGTTTTTTGTACTTTTTTTTTTGTTCTTACTGAATTTTTTTAATATTTTAAGTATTTTTTTTTTTACTTTTTAGATATACTTAACATAAATATACCTAAAAAGTAAAAAAGTTGTGAAAAAAACCTTTTTAGATGTACATTTTTCGTATTTTTATGTATTTTTAAATTTTTTTAAATATTTTTTCACAACTTTTTTACATTTTATATACATCTAAGTAAGGTGCATCTAAAAAAGTAAAAAAATTGTTTAAAATTTTAAAAATATTCACTAAAAATAAAAAATATGAAAACTAAAAAACTCAGTTTTCAAAAAACTTAATCCAAAAACTCAAATCAAACACAGTGTTTTCAATTTTAAAACTGAAAAAAAATTATAATTTTGTGTGTATTTGATAGTTGAATCAAACCAATAAGTAAAATAATAAAAACGTTTAATCTCATGCTCTATTTTTTTCATCAATTAGTTAAATAATTATCTAGAACACTACTATGCAAAATTGATAATGATCTTAGTTTTTAAAAATTGAAAAAAACTAATCAGCATGCTTGGTTGCCTTTTTTTGAAAAAATGATTTGAAAACTGTTTTTTGAAAAAAAATGCTTGTTTGGTTTTCAAAAAATATATCATTACAATTTCAAATTTTCCTCAAAATTAATGATTGGAACAATTAAAAAAATCACATCAAAACATTCTCTCAGATTTTTTAAATATATATATACATACATATATGTACCTATATGTATCTATTCTACTAAAGCCTACCTATCTCATTTTCAAAGCCTACCTATCTCATTTTCAAAACCTACCTATATGTACCTATTTTACTAAAACCTACCTATCTCATTTATTTTTTTGAAAACATAACTCATTTTTTAGAATAACCAAACAAGTTGTATAAAATTTTCAAAAAACCATATTCAAAAAACCACAACCAAACACAGTGAATAATATTATCAGTTTTACTAAGTGCTTGTTTAAAAGGTAAAAAGTCAAAAAATTACTAAAAAAGTCAAAAAGTTATCACTATTCACAAAAAATATATATAAAAAATCAAATGGCCAAGTACAAGCCAATGTGTGTATTGAAGTGATGGTATAAATTTACACAGGCGCACAAAAAATTACACAGAATGGTACTGTTCGGCCCGTAGGGGCCTATCACGGGTCTCGTTTTAATAATATGAACCGTTCAATGTGTAAAACTTGTCAAGTACTATACTCTTGTAAAAAACCACATTGATTGAATATCGATAGCTATATGATCAAATCAGTTTTGTATAAAAAAAAAAAATGTACGGTGAATAAATTAACAGTTGACAAAAATTGATCTGATGAGATAACTATTGATATCCGATCAACTTGATTTTTTACAAGCCTATAGTACTCGATGAGTTCTACACATTAAACGGTTCATATTATAAAAACGGGACCTATGGTAGACTCCCACGGGCTGAACAGTATCGTTCAGTCCACCACACAACTTCAAAGCAACGAGTACTATATGGCTTCCTAAACAATCACTGTTGGTACACGCATAGGGGCATTAGGGGTATTACGGTAATTTTATTACTTTATACAATATTTGAATACACATTTTTTTCGTAAAAAGTTAAAAAATTATCATAAACAACTATCTTTTTTTCCTCTACTTTTTTTATCCAAAGAGTTAAAAAGTGCACTTATATAGTCATCCCAAACAACCCCCTTATGACTTGTTGATTCAAAAAATTTTAGCGGAAATGCCTGGTAGCTCGAAGCTACCAGGCTCGAATTGGCTCGAGAGGAGAAACAGAAGAGAGGAGGAAGAAGAGAGGAGAAAGAGGAGAAAGAGAGGAGATCGCGCAGCACCACCACCACCGCCGTAGAGATCGCGCAGCACCGTCGTCCCATCGCCCCGTCGCTGTTCGTCGCCTCGTTCGCCTCGTTCGTCGCCGTCGTCGTAGCTCTTCCGCCTCTGCTTCTCCTCCGTCTCAGCCCCGCCGCAGCTCACCGTCTGCCTCGCCTCGCCTGCCACCGCCATTTTGATGGCCCCCTCCTGTTCCTCCTCCCTCCTCCCTCCTCCTCCTCCTCCTCCTCCTCCCCTCTCCTTTCTTCCTCCTTCATTTTCTCTTCTTCTCTCCTTCTCCTTCTCTGCTTCAACAACAGTCTACAACAAAACAGAGGAAAAACAAAAAAAACAAAATCGACGTCAAAACGACGTCGTTTTGACGTCGAGTCGCGATTCGAGCTACGTAGCACTTCCGAAATTTTAGATAGGACATGAGCTACTATAACATTTGTGTTTGGTTTCAATTTTTTGGATTCAATTTTCTGAAAATTGAGTTTTTTTATTTTTCGTATTTTTTTTAATATTTTTTTTAATTCTAAGCAATTTTTTATTTTTTAGATGCGTCTTACTTAGATGTATATAAAAAATAAATATTTATAAAAAAAAATATTTTAAAAAATCAATAAGTACACAAGAATACAAAAATGTGTACTATATTTTTTTTTTGCATTTTTGGTATTTGGTATTTTTTTTTAAAAAAAAATCACAAATATTATACCTTTTAAGTATATTTATGTTAGATGTATCTAAAAAAAAAAAAATTTGCTTAAAATATTAAAAAAAATTCAGTAAAAATAAAAATAAAATGAATTCATAAAACTCGAACCAAACAAACTAATTCAAATTCATTTTATATATAGATCCTACACTATACAAATTCAATTGCAACCGTACAATCTCTTTCGGAATAAATTCAAAGTAATTAAGATTAGATACATAGAATTATTCTTTTCTTTTTTTTAATTTGAAAGAAATAATTTTAACTAAATTGTTTTTGAGTGCGAATCTCCATTACCAAAACCTATCTTAAAAAAAGCTCTATTACCACAAAATCTGTAAATTATTTTAAATTCATTAATAAGTACCATATGTCATGTTTTGGAAAAGAAAATTGGAGTATGAATTAATGGTTTATTCTGCTATAGTATTTTTTTTCAAAATGAGAAATTATTGAATCTCAAAATAATGGTGAGATACAAAATAAGAGATTAAAAGAATAAAAATGCTACATAATAACTCGGAAAAAGAAAAAAAAAAAACATATGCTCTGTTTGGTTTAATTTTTGAATCATGATTTGAGTTTTGAATTGTACTTTGAGTTTTGAGTTTTTTAAATTAGTTTTGAAAAGAAAAAAAACTATTTAGTTATGAGTTTTGATTTGTATTTTGAGTTTTGAGTTGTATTTTGAAATTTTTTAGGTTTATATTTTTTAAATATTTAAAGATTTTCTTAATTTTATTTTTTTAGGGTAAATATTTTATTTAATGTGTGTTGTATTTATTACATTTGTACATTGTATTTTTTTAAAATATTTCAAATATATTTTTAAGTATTTAGAAATTTTAAAAAAATTATTTTTTATTTTAAATATATAATTTTATGTTAAGTATTTTATTTTATTTTTTAAATATTTTTTATTTACTTTTTAAATATTTAATTTTCTTAATTTTTTTAAAATTTTAAAAATTTTGGATTACCAATATATATCTAAATCATAACAAATTATTTGGCTAATATTTAAAAAAATAACAAAATATTTTTTTCAAAAAAATTTAAAAATGAAATATATTTTTCTTCAGAAATAAAAATAAAAATAATATTTTTTCTAAAAAATAAAAAATAATTTTAAAGAATAAATAAAAAATATTTTATTTGATTTTTTTTTTTAATAGAGTTTTAAAAAGAGTTTAATTATGAATTTTGAAAAGAGTTTTGAATTTTTTAATCTAAGTCATGATTTGAGTTTTAAACCAAACACTACCTTAATTGTAAATTAAATAAAATAATATTCATGTATATATGTATATATACTATCTTGGAAAATTTACTCATAAGTCCTAATTTTTGAAACGTTGAACTATTTAGTCCTAAAAGTTTTCTTATGCTCCATTTAGTCCCATTTTTTACATCAGCATGATTGTAAATGATGTAAATGATCTGATGTTCATTCTATAATTTCAAATTTATTGAAATCTGATGAACATTAGATGTTTGAAATCTAATGTTTGTAACATGACTCTAATGTTATTAACATTGTCTCTGATGTTATTAACATTGTAATGGGACCTTTCAGTCTATAAAAAACTTTTACGACTAAACAGTGCATAAGTTATTAATTTAGAATTTATTGGTGCATCCCCCTATTATCTTTCTGTTTTCTGTTTTTTGTTTTTTTGGCATATTTGCAAGCCGTACATTGGTGCGTCTCACTTTTGAAAAATTATTAATTTGCCAAGGTATCACGTGACTATATTATTGATAAATTATAAATTATTATGTCTTTTCATATTATTTAATTATTTAACATAAAATTTAAATTTTACTTTATTCACTAATTATAGTACAGATAAGCATCACGTGGCACTGCTTCTAAATTAACTAATAACTACTCTCTATTTTCACAATTTAATTAATGTTAGTACATTAATTAATAAACTAATTAATGTATATTGCACCACTCAATTAAAAAACTCAAACTGCACACTGCACCTGATCATCTTTCCATCTTTTGGACCACGATCGCCTGCTCCCCAGGGAATGCCTCTCGGTCGGCTAATCCTCGCGTGCACCCGTACACGTGTTCTTCAATGATAGGCCCACTACTCAACCAAAGTCCCCAAATCTTTTTTTAGTAATGATTTAAACTCCACAAAATATCACCTCCACAATCTCCACTCATATGTAATTAGTCTAAATAAGAAAAAGAAGAAAAAAAATATATAAATACATCATTGATCCACATTACAGTAATAATAGTAGGCGGCTCAAATATTTTCCCTTTTTCTTAACTAAAAGTCACCAAATATACTTTAACGGTGTCTCTCACTGTCCTTTCACTTCTACTCCTCAAAATGTTAAAAAAAATTATTAATCTCTTTATTTATTTATTTTTTAAATCATTTTATAAAACGTTAAAAAAATATTAAAATAATATATTTCTAAACCACATTTCATTTTAGCTTCAGAGACCTTGAAACTGAGTAATCAAATGGAATTATGATTATAAGTAAGCGTTAATTATTTTTGAAGTCACTCACATTGACTATACATAATAATATTAATAATATTAACTGGAATAACGTGTCTTTAATCCTCCTGGAAGATACAGGGGAGGGTTCTGGAAGATTAAGGAGAGGGAGAGTAGAGAGAGGAATGTCTTCGTTTGTTTTGCTTCTCTCTCCTCTATGTTGTGTATAGTCTAATTGTTCCTTGTGTAATTGAAGAAAAAAGCAAATTCTGTTTGGGTTACAGTCTGATTACTTTGTGTATGCTTTTGTATTATCTCTCAATGATCATGTGATTCGTTTCGTAGATTTTGCAAAAACCAATCAAAATATGCGAATTCGAGTTAATTTGTTAAAAGTTGATTTAAGATTAATTAATATATAATTAAGTTAAATTTTAATACGGCTTAAAATTTGTTAAATTTTTAATTTAAATTTGAATAATATAATAGTCAACTTGATATATTTATATATTTTACGAGCTCAATTTTTGGTCGACTTTTTAAAAATTATCAAACTTATTATGTAAACAAGTCAAATTTAAATTTATTTTGAAATTGGTTAAATTTTAAGTATACTTCCAACAAATTATTATTTAATTTGACTTACCTCAGTTAATTTACAATGCTAAGTGATGTGCATATTCGTCAATGTCCAATAGCAAACATATTTTGACACAAAAAATGTAGAATGCAAAGACATGGGATTCACTGTCTTAAATCTATTCGTCTCTTATTTTGGAACATCTACATTTATTGAATTATGTTTCGAGATTAATGTAGTTCAAATTTTTCAATGATGCAATGGTATTGTAAATGTTTTGAGATAGGAGAACAGAAAAATTTGATAACAAGGAGCCCCTCGACCAAATGCAAAGTACACAAACATTAATATATATGATTGAAGATTGTTAAATCGTTGTTTATTTATTGATTGTTTGTTTGTGCAAAAAATAAAAACAGCCAATGCAGCTTATTCAAATCCAATTCTAAATGCAATGTTTGGATCTCACACTACTAATGCAACTTGTTTACAGTCATCCATGTTTGATGGTGAATGGCCTAGGTTTGTTTTTTCCATCACAGAATACTCTTGTTGGAAAAAATGGTTTTATATAGGCATATTTTTTAGTCAAATTTGGGTGGACCCCAAACGTCTTTTGGGGTGGGTCCGAAGAGGTGAAGTTGTGAAGACGGAACGTCAAAACCATTTATGAGTGAATGGGAAGATGACGTCGTTTTCGGGTCTAACATTAATTTTTTAGATAAAATTCTTTTGAATTTTTTCAATAAAAATTATTGTGAGAATTTAATTTAATTCTAAATTCAAATTTTAGATTCCTAAATGGTTTCCTAAAATTTGTAATTGTGGGAATTTAATTCTAAATTCAAATTTTAAGATCCTTTAAAGTTTCCTAAAGTTGAGACCTTGTCATTTATTTATTTAACTATTTCAATAGTTTAATATATATAATTTATATATATATATATATATGTTTGAAATAGTTTAAATGGTATTATACCTTTTGCTCCGTTGACTTGGTCCAACAGTTTCGAAACTTTTCACCCATGGATCTTTATTCAAATTTGTTTGAAAGTTTTAGCAACGGTCAAATAAATGGTTGAAAAGTGGTTGCACTTTTACACTTCTCTTTGATGCCTGTTCGGATAAATTTGTTTGCCTATAAAATTCAATCTTTTTTCAGCAGTTCTTTGGCCCAGGAAAAAGTCAGTTTGTTATTTTGTTTCTTGCTGTCCAATTAGTAATCTTTGTGCATTGGTACATTATTCTTCATTTTAGTATTAGAATAAAATTCAGAGAGTAAGAACACAGGTTTAGTTCGCCGAACAAATTGTTTGGAGTACTACTACAATTTGTAAAGATCATTGTATCCTGGGAGATAGACGCCACTCAACCGTAAGTACCGTAGCGGGGCGAATCTGTCTTAAGGACAGAGTGTCACACACTCGACTTGGTCTTGTAATTTTTATTTGGTTCAATAAATAAATCCGGTATGTAATTTATTTATTTTGTTTGAATTTATTTCAAGTTTTTTTATTTACACAGAAGATTGTTCCAACAATCTTAAGACAGATTCGAATTATTCTGTTTACAGAATTTTTCGTTTGTTTCCCTTTTTCTTTCTTCGTAAATAATTTCGAAAGAAAATTATTTTTGTGATTTACAAAATAATATTCTGGTTGGAAAAACAAATAGTGATTATATGCTATTTGACAGATAGTAGTAATATACTGTCTCTTTTCTTTGACAACAACTAGTAGTACGATACTGGTGTCATTAACAATTCAGAATATATTTTTGTGGAATTTTTTCAGAAATTAATTTTGGGTTTTTAAATTATTTTCTGAGTTTTCATTATTTAAAATTCTGTTTTCAGTATTTTAATTATTGGAGTGTAACAAGAGATTTAAGTTTCTGTGTGAAATTAATTTGGTTAAATAAATTTTTATTTTTCCAAATTAATTGAAAAATAAAAGTTATAGTTTTTATTTCTTTTATTTTACAGAATTTAATTTCTTGTGTGGATTTAATTTGGTTAAATAAAATTTTATTTTATTTCCAAATTAATTGATAAAATAAAAGTTATATTTTTTTTACAGAATTTTTTTTTTCGGTGTGGAATTAATTTGTTTAATAAAATTTTATTTTATTTCAAATTAATTGGAAAATAAAAGTTACATTCTTGTTTCTTTTATTTTTACAGAATTTAATTCTGTGAATTTGGTTAGTTTTCTGTGTGGAATTAATTTGGTTAAATAAAATTTTATTTTATTTTATTTCAAATTAATTGAAAATAAAAGTTACATTTTGTTTTGTTTCTTTTATTTTAACAGATTTTATATCTGTTGTTTTGGTTTAATTTGTTTAAATAAAATTTTATTTTATTTTCAAATTAATTGGAAATAAAAGTTACAATTTTTGTTTCTTTTATTTTTTACAGAATTTTAAATTCTGTGTTTTTTGGTTTTAATTTTCTGTGTAGTATTAAATTCTAATTATAATTGTGGTTTATAATTTAGAATTTATGGCTACTAAAACTGGTCAAACTAATGTTCAGACCAGTACTGGTATGGTGATTGCCATTACGCCAACCTCTCCGTATGTTGGGACTGTGCCAGTGAATCATGGTGGAAAACCAGAGAAGTTCTTAAGAACTGATTTTCGTAAAGGCAAAGGAAGATCAAGTAAGAAGGTTGCTAAAGCCAAAATGACCAAAATGGATAACATTTCCAATGGTGTAGATGTCATAGATCTTTCTGCAGTTGTTTCCGAGGCAAATCTTGTCGGAAATCCTAAAGAATGGTGGGTGGACACTGGTGCTACTCGCCATATCTGTACCGATAAAAAGATGTTCACATCATTCTATAGTGGACAGTGGTGAACAACTTTTTATGGGCAACTCCTCGACTTCTAAAAGTTGAAGGACAAGGAAAGATTGTACTTAAGATGACATCTGGAAAGGAACTCACTCTCAACAATGTGCTGCATGTACCGGACATTCGCAAGAATTTAGTTTCCGGATCTTTGTTGAGTAAGAATGGGTTTAGACTGGTTTTTGAAAGTGACAAGTTTGTACTTACCAAAAACGGGATGTATGTAGGAAAAGGTTATGTCTGATGGCCTTTTCAAGTTAAATGTAATGACTGTTGTACCCTCTGGTTTAATAATACTACATCTTCTTCTTACTTACTTGAGTCTTCAAATTTATGGCATGGTAGATTAGGACATGTTAATTATGGATCTTTGCGAAGATTAATTAATATGGAATGTTTACCTAAATTTAACATTGATTCAAATCATAAATGTGAAATTTGCGTTGAGGCAAAATTATCTAAAACTCCTTTTCATTCAATTGAAAGAAGTACGAAACCACTTGAATTAATTCATAGTGACATTTGTGATTTTAAATCAATTCAAACCAGAGGGGGAAAAAAAATATGTAATCACTTTTATAGATGACTATACTAGATATAGTTATATTTATTTAATTCGAACCAAGGATGAAGCTTTGGAAACTTTCATTCAATATAAGAATGAAGTTGAAAATCAACTTGGTAAGAAAATCAAGAAACTTAGAAGTGATAGAGGTGGTGAATATGAATCACCTTTTGGTGAATTTTGTAAAGAACATGGAATAATTCATCAAACCACTGCTCCTTACTCACCTCAGCAAAATGGAATTGCTGAAAGGAAAAATAGGACTTTAAAAGAAATGATGAATGCCATGTTAATCAGTTCTGGATTACCTCAGAACTTGTGGGGGGAAGCAATACTTTCTGCTAATTATATTTTAAATAAATACCCCGAAAGAAAGTGAATCAAACACCTTATGAATTGTGGCATGGAAGAGTACCATCCTACAAATACTTAAAAGTGTGGGTGTTTGGCTAAAGTGGCTATTCCTAGTCCTAAAAAGACTAAGATAGGTCCTAAGACCATTGATTGCATTTTCATTGGTTATGCTAAGAATAGTAGTGCATATCGGTTTTTGATTCATAAATCAGAACATACCGAAATGCATGTAAATACTATTATTGAGTCAAGGAATGCATCATTCTTTGAACATGTATTTCCAAAGAAGACTGGACAAGAGACTAGTAATAATAAAAGATCTCATGATGCCATTACTAGTCAGGATCAAGAACATGATCAAGAACAAGAGTTAGATCAAAATGAGGAAGAGGAACTTAGGCGTAGTAAACGTGCTAGAACCTCAAAATCTTTTGGTCCAGATTTTCTAACATATTTGTTAGAAAATGAGCCTTTAACTTTTAAAGAAGCTATGTCCAGTCCTGAAGCTCCTTTATGGAAAGAAGCTGTCAACAGTGAAGTTGAATCCATCTTGCAAAATCACACTTGGGAATTAGTGAACTTGCCACCAGGTTGTAAACCTCTTGGGTACAAGTGGATTTTCAAAAGAAAATTGAAAGCAGATGGATCAATTGACAAATACAAGGCAAGACTTGTAGTCAAAGGTTTTAAACAGAAAGAAGGTCTAGATTACTTTGACACATACTCACCGGTTACTAGAATAACATCCATTAGAATGCTAATTGCCATTGCATCTCTATACAATCTAGAAATTCATCAAATGGATGTTAAAACCGCTTTCTTAAATGGTGAGTTAAATGAAGAAATTTACATGGAACAACTAGAAGGGTTTCTGTTCCAGGGAAAGAAAAGAAAGTGTGTAAATTGGTTAAATCATTATATGGTTTAAAACAAGCCCCAAAGCAATGGCATGAGAAATTTGACAAGGCAATGATGTCAAATGGTTTAAAATTAATGAGTGTGACAAATGTGTTTATATTAAAAACACAGACAAAGGTTATGTCATTGTATGTCTTTATGTAGATGATATGCTCATCATAGGTAGTAATAATGACATGATTAAAACTACCAAGAAAATGTTGAATAAACATTTTGACATGAAGGACATGGGCATTGCTGATGTAATTCTTGGTATGAAAATTACCAAAACATCAGAAGGTTATATTTGTCACAATCTCATTACATTGAGAAAATACTTGACAAATTCAGCAAAGATGATGATCATCTTGCTAGAACTCCTGTAGATGTTAATTTGTATCTTTCTAAGAATGTACAGGAAAGTATTTCTCAATTAGAGTATGCCCAAATTATTGGAAGCTTAATGTACTTGATGAACTGCACTCGCCCAGATATAGCTTATGCAGTAAGTAAATTAAGTAGATATACGAGTAATCCGGGAGTAGAACACTGGAAAGCAATTATAAGGGTTCTAAGATATCTCGATTTACTCGTAACATTGGGCTGAATTATACTAGATATCCAGCAGTACTTGAAGGATACTGTGATGCAAATTGGATATCGGATACTAGAGACTCTAAGTCCACCAGTGGGTATGTCTTTACTCTTGGGGGGGCGGCTGTATCTTGGAAATCTTCCAAACAGACTTGTATTGCTAGGTCTACTATGGAATCTGAATTCATAGCTTTAGACAAAGCAGGGGAAGAGGCAGAATGGCTTCGCCACTTCCTTGAAGATATTCCAATTTGGCCAAAACCGGTGCCTGCTATATGCATACATTGTGATAGTCAATCAGCTATAGGTAGAGCACAGAGTCATATGTATAACGGTAAGTCACGACACATTCGTCGTCGACATAACACCGTAAGACAACTACTCTCTAATGGAATTATTTCCATAGAATATGTTAAGTCTAAAGACAACATAGCGGATCCACTAACCAAAGGGTTAGCAAGAGAGTTAGTTGAGAATTCATCGAGGGGAATGGGACTAAAGCCTATTAAATAAGAGTTACCACAACGGCAACCCAACCTAGTTGACTGGAGATCCCAAGATCTAGGTTCAAAGGGACAACCGAGTTGTGAATGACTCAGAAGGATCACTGGGGAGTCTAACTCCTACCCATTTCTATGATGAAATAGTGATGTCTGCAGCGTTTTAGGTTAATTAAAACTTTTAATGATTTTATATCTAGGTAAACCTAGTGGAGTATGGCAGGATACTCTTCATAAGAATCACCTATGTGAGTGTGAACTGGGCCGGTTCTGTGAGATTTGTGAAGGGCTACAATTCTCTAGAGCACTCATGAAGACCAGGTTGTTCAGGGCCAAAATGAACACAATAGTGAGAACTAAACTGTGTCTGGGAATATACTGTGTGAGTTCTATTGTCTTGGTTTACACAAACGGCTGAACAGTTCAAGACATCATGTTCACTGGTTAGCTAGTAAATCCGATAGTGTCTCACAAGGGAAGGTTCAAAGCCAAAAGCTACCTATCCTTTGCAGAATATTACCAATTTCTGTACTCTCCGATTAGATCATGTTGTTGCATTTTCTCTCCGTCAAATTCCATTCATGTGGGGGATTGTTGGAAAAAATGGTTTTATATAAGCATATTTTTTAGCCAAATTTGGGTGGACCCCAAACGTTTTTTGGGGTGGGTCCGAAGAGGTGAAGTTGTGAAGACGGAACGTCAAAACCATTTATGAGTAAATGGGAAGATGACGTCGTTTTCGGGTCTAACATTAATTTTTTAGATAAAATTCTTTTGAATTTTTTCAATAAAAATTATTGTGGAATTTAATTTAATTCTAAATTCAAATTTTGATTCCTAAATGGTTTCTAAAATTTGTAATTGTGGGAATTTAATTCTAAATTCAAATTTTAAGATCCTTTAAAGTTTCCTAAAGTTGAGATTTGGCCCAGGAAAATTTGTTTGCCTATAAAATTCAATCTTTTTTCAGCAGTTCTTTGGCCCAGGAAAAAGTCAGTTTGTTATTTTGTTTCTTGCTGTCCAATTAGTAATCTTTGTGCATTGGTACATTATTCTTCATTTTAGTATTAGAATAAAATTCAGAGAGTAAGAACACAGGTTTAGTTCGCCGAACAAATTGTTTGGAGTACTACTACAATTTGTGAAGATCATTGTATCCTAGGAGATAGACGCCACTCAACCGTAAGTACCGTAGCGGGGCGAATCTGTCTTAAGGACAGAGTGTCACACACTCGACTTGGTCTTGTAATTTTTATTTGGTTCAATAAATAAATCCGGTATGTAATTTATTTATTTTGTTTGAATTTATTTCAAGTTTTTTTATTTACACAGAAGATTGTTCCAACAACTCTTCACCTCATTGAGTAGAAACATCCATTTTTCCTTTTTAATAATCCAAACTAGATCAACACAAAATGCTTCTTGTTCAAGAGAAATTAGCAGCCTTCAGAGTCCTTACCCAAAACAAAAAAACAAAAAAAAAAAATGTAAAATATGCAGACAAATTGTCCATCTAGTCACTTTCGCAGCCATCATCGTTAAATAACTTAGACTAACGGGTACGATATAGCACTGGAAAATTGTTTTTTATTTTTTTTTAATTTTGCATTGAGTTTCATCATCTTTCTATATATTCACATTTCAGTTAAAGAATTCTCCAACTTCATTTGGGTTTATCCAAATAAATCCCATCTTTAGAGTTGAACGCTCATTTTGTATCTTATTTTTGTGTAAACCTAGAGCTTTTGGTTAAGACCCACTTTTGTTCTAACCATCTACAATCTTTGGAAACTTGTAGCCATTAAGTGCATAAAATTGTAATAGTTTAGATATTAATCTTTGTCATTCACATGCTATAGATTCAGGTTTTATAGTTGTTGAATGTATCAATGCATGTGATATGATCTTGTAATCTTAACAAGAATATTATGAATCAACAATGATTCATACAACTAAAAAAAAGACCAATAATAGCACTAATACATTGGGAATGCAAAAAAAAAAGGCACGCCCACTGCCACATCATTAACGGTGCTATTAGAGCACCACTTTTAGTGCTCTCAATCATTTTTCATTATGAATATAATATGTTGGCATTTAATTAAGCTTCCTCTTGTCATTTGAGCACGGTATAGAATTTGGGTGTGAATATGGATACTTCGGGTCATATATTTATGGGGCATGACCAATACAGTAATTAAGAAGAGTGGTAATACATCCCCTAATACATCTCTCATTTTGACCTCTAATGAGATGGAAGAGAAAGAATAGAAAGACCGCAAGAGTAGTGTAATGTGTCTCCCTTTCCGTGGTCCATTCCCTATCATTGAAAATGGATTGGGAGTGCTCAATTAGGAAGCATATCCACATCAATCGCACATCAAGTGATCTAATGTTTTTGTCACCATGAATAAAGGAGCCATATTCAAGCAATCTGATTATGTGAACCTCTCTCTCTCTCTCTCTCTCTCTCTCTCTCTCTCTATGAAGAGATCAGCAAGCATTTGTTTCTTATGTAAATGCCTTTTCTGATGTGGAGAATTTGATAGTTTTTGGGATTTGCTGAGCCTTCCATTGCGTGGACAATCACTTGTTCACAAATAAAAGAGAAAGCTTGTGTCAATAATCAATTTAAATTTGAATAAATTATATTTTGCCCGTCTTAATTATTCACAAAGTAATCTTTGTTGTCATTCCATCTTTTCATTTTAAAATGTTTCAAAATGTTAATTTAAACATAACATCTCCAATCTAATAGATAATATTTGTTAGTCAAAATATTTACATTTCACTTTTTTTCAACTCCAGTATATTAGGCATAGTCATTTTACTTAACCCACATTCACCAACAAATGTAGGTAATTTTCAAAAGCTAATTAAAATACATTTAATCCATATGATATTTTTTCTACACCTTTACTGTTAATGTGACATTCCAAAAAATAAATAGTATGTAGATGAATAGTTAAACATAAAGAACAAGATTGGAACAAAAAATGTAGAAAGTAAATAGACAAAATAAAATGCATATTTTATAAAGCTTTTTTTGACATTAGCTAATACTAGCATATCACCCGTGCTATGCACGAAATAATTATAGATATTTATAATTTTTTTAGATTTTTTTTAGTATATACATTATGTTTTTTCAGATTTTTTATAAAAATAATTTAACAATCTTATCACAGGAGATTTTGACCAAATCAATAAATGCAGACATGTGGATTGGAAAAAGTTAATAAATGTTGATCAGGAGATTTTGACCAAATCAATAAATGTTGAGATTTTTTTTTTTTAAATCAAAAAATTAAGAAATTTAAATTGAGATATTTGAGCTCCCATAAAACTTAGGATTAAAAACCTCTTTACCTTAATATATAGATAGATAGATGACACTTACCACATGAAAAATCACGTATGAGTGGGGAGTTGATATAAATACTTCGATATAACTCAAATTGTCCATTACCACTCAATTCCATATTTAATTTTGTGACCCGAAATAATTTATTTTAAACATTCTGTAATCTACATATACTAGCATGGCTTAAAAGGCAACACAAATTCCGATAAAAAATAACTAAAATACCCTCCTCAAAATAACTTATCCTCGAACGATGTACCTAATTCCATTAGTCTCATTTTCAGCCCAAAAAAAGAATTGGTAACAATAATAATGTTTACCCTTATCAGCATAATAATAACTACCAATTATCAAATATCAATATGAAAATCAAAATACAGGGGAAGCCGAAACAGAAAGCCAAAGATCAATAACTTGAAAAAAAAAATTCTCTGCACGGGATAACTATAGATATTTATATTTGTTTTAAATTTTTTTAATACATAAATTATGTTTTTTAAAGTTAAAAAGATTTGGGAGAATTTAATAAGTGCTAAGTTTTTTTAAAAAAAAAAATCAAAAAAATTAAGAAATTAAGGTTCAGATATTGAAACTCTCACAAAACTTATGGGTTAGAGATAGATATAAATAAATAGACAGATATAGATATAGATATTTATATTTGTTTTAAATTATTTTTAATATACAAATTATTTGTTTTGGAAAAGGTACTGCAGTAATTATGAGAGAAGTCAAAAAGTCTTGTGGGTTAAGAGAAGTTAATAAATGCTGAGGTTAAATTTTTTTTTTACAAAAAAAAAATTAGAAAATTAGGATTGACATATTGGAGCTCCCACAGGCCTTGGAGGCTAGAAACCCCCTTTTGCTTAATATATAGTACTAGCCTATCACCCGTGCTATGCACGGGGTAATTTTAAATATTTATATTTGTTTTAAATTTTTTTTATATATAAATTATGTTTTTTAAGATTTTTTATAAAAATAATTTAACAATCTAAGATTTAAGAAAAAAAAAATTATACTTATTCTTAATGTATTAAAGTGTTATTATAAGGGTAAGACTTGGGAGTTGTGAGAAATTAATAAATGCTAAGGTTTTTTTTTTTAAATCAAAAAATCAAGAAATTTAAATTGGGATATTGGAACTCCCACAAAACTTATGGGTTAGAGATAGTTATAAATAAATAGATAGATATAGATATAGATATTATATTTGTTTTAAATTTTTTTTAATATACAAATTATTTGTTTTGAAAAAAATACTGCAGTAATTATGAGTGAAGTCAAAAAATCTTGTGGGTTGAGAGAAATTAATAAATGCTGAGGTTAACTTTTTTTTAAAAAAAATAAAAAATTAGAAAATTAAGATTGGCATATTGAAACTCCCATAGGCCTTGAAACTCCCACAAAACTTGTGGGTTAGAAATAGATATAGATATAAATAAATAGATAGATATAGATATAGATATAGATATTTATATTTGTTTTAATTTTTTTTTAATATACAAATTATTTGTTTTGGAAAAAGTACTACAGTAATTATGAGTGAAGTCAAAAAGTCTTGTGGGTTGAGAGAAGTTAATAAATGCTGAGGTTAACTTTTTTTTTTAAAACAAAAAATTAAAAAATTAGGATTGACATATTAGAGCTTCCATAGGTTTTGGGGGTTAAAAACCCTTTTTTATTTAATATATAGTATAGATAACCATAGCACAATAAAGCTATGGAGGCGTTAGGTCTCTCCATAGTGAGCTAATATGCCCCTTCTGTCTTCAAGGCTTCGTTGGAAAAGCTAAAGACTCCATTGGAAATTTCAGACTTAAATTTAAGATTAATGTTTTGGAGCTCGAAAGCTCGAAAATTATAAATACATTTCAGAATATTTATTTAAAATATAAATTGTCGTTTATAATTTATAAAATTATAAATATTTTTTTGTTATAATTTTTTATTTAACAGAATTAATTTTTAAAAAAAATCATAATTACTCTCCTATACAATAATAAAATTACTTAAATTATGAATTAAAACATATTTTTAACATCATTAAAAATTGTTAATTAACTTGATAATATATTAATAAAATGGGTGATTTGTTATAAAATTAAAAACTTCTGGAGTGAAATATAATTTTCAAAATTATGCGAAGCGATTTATATTTTAATCAAATATCAAAAAAATGTATTTATAATTTACCCATTTAAAATTAAATTTATTCACTCCTTGAGACTTCGATTAAACCACGGTGCTTCATTCACACTCCTTGAGACTTGGATTGAACCATGGTCCTTCATTCACACGTTGGAACTTCCAATGCAGCACCGCCTCGTCTTTTGTGCTTCGTTGTGTTTACAATTTTTTTAATTGGAAAATTTTAAATATATATAAAATTTATAAAAAAAATTGATAAAAATAATACGGAAATATCATTATTATAATGATATTTTGTTTTCTAGTGAAAAGTTTATAATAAATCAAATTGTTATGTATGAAAATTATATATAAATAAAAAATTTATATAACATTACACTCTTTTTAGATGGAGAGATTTGGTTAATAGTATGACTTATCTTTTTTTTTTTTTTCATGTTAATATATCTTTTTAATTTTTTACCTTTTCTCCATTTGTTTATTCAATTCTCTGCTAAATTAAGTAGAAAATGAACTAACTAAATAAGGGTATTTTAGTAATTTAATCATTACATTTAACAGTGATAATCACTTACATTTGAAAAGATAAAAGGGGTGCAGTGTGATTTCAATAGTATTCAGGGGGTTTACTGTAATTTAATTATTAAAAAATTGGAGACAGACAAAAACATGAAAAATAAAAAGGAAATCTATTAGAAAATCATAGATTAATAAATAAAAATTTGTTCTCTATTTTCATTTCCATGTTGCTCATTCTAAACAATGTATTTAAAAAATTATCTTTTCTATTTTTAATTAAAAAATAGAAAATCTTATTATTTAAATTAGATATACCATTCGGAATTGATTTTTGACAGCGTGACTCGGTAAATTAACAACATTATTACAAATTTAGATTTGTAAACTTAGAATTTATTTAGAAAAAGACATTGACAATTTAAATTCATTTTATTCATAAACTCCCCAATATAAAAAATACATATTCAGAATAAATTATAGATTGATAAGGGTGGGTGCATAATATTTTTTATAAATTAATAACCAAAAAATGAGGTACGGACAAAGAAGCTGTTACGGCATAAAAAATGATAACAGAAATATACAAATGCTCTACCAAACAAATCAAACCATATATGTATATTACATATGAACCAATAAATATAAAACAAATCTGTGATTAAATAATGTTTTTAACATAAACATGTACATAATCACTCTCATATCATTCTTCTTTGGAACTAACTAAAAAAAAGAATAAAAAATCCTTCATCACACTCCAACAAATAATCCCAAATAATTCCACATATATATGTATGTTTGTTTTAAGAATCGGAGATCTAGTGCTTCATGAGCGCGAGAAGAGACAAAACAATCGAAGAGAAGACGATAGCTGCAGATATCGGCAATGAGTAAGCAAATCCAGTGTCCATTGACGGTGATGGTGCTGGAGCCATTTCGAAGTCTTGCGACGATCCAATAACAGCGAAGATAGCGATGACCAAGAAAACTGTCAAGGCCTTGAATTGGGCCATTGTAGATCAGAGAGAGAGAGAGAGGGAGAGAGAGTGTTTCTCTATGGAGATTGAATTTGAAACAGAAGAGATAGTAGCAGTAGTGATGCTTGTAATAGGATGGAAGATAGTGAGGCAAGAGGGAGATATATATAGGAGAGGGATTTTCAAAGTAGGGTTTAGATTTTTGAAAAGACTCAAATTAAATGATGAGTGGAGCTTTTTTTTTTATTTGGAAAAAAAAAAATTAAAAATTAAGATTTGAATATCGAAGTTAGTAGGATTTAGATTTTCAAAATAGGGTTTAGGTTTTCAAAAAGGCTCAAATTAAATGATGGATGGAGGTTTGTTTTTAAAAAAAAAAAAATCAAAAAATCAGAAAATTAGGATTGGCATATTGGAGCTCTTACAGGCCTTGGGGGTTAAAAATCCCCTTTTGCTTAATATATAGTATAGATAGATATAGATGTGTTAGATTTTTCAAGGAATTAAATGTCTTTTTTTTATTATTATATTATATTAAAATTTAATATTTTGATAATAATCATATGTGTTGGACTTTTCAAGAATTTTTTTTTATGCTTGTTCTTAATGCATTAAAGTGTTATTATGAGGGATAATATCATATGTGTTAGGACTTTTCAAGGAATTCATATGTGTTGGATTTCAAAAAAAAATATTTATGCTTGTTCTTAATGCATTAAAGTGTTATTATGAGGGTAAGACTTGGAGGTTGGAAGAAGTTAATAAATGCTAAGTTTTTTTTTTTTTAAATCAAAAAATCAAGAAATTTAGATTGGGAGATTGGAGCTCCCACAAGACTTGGGGTTAAAAACCTCTTTTTGCTTAATATATAGTATAGATAGTCAATTTTTTTGTATTAGGACATTTTTAGCTTAGCTTATTTAGTTTCGTCTGGTTTGAATTTTTTAGTTTTTGTGAGAGAAAAAGTGTAATGATTATAGATTGGAAGTTATATTTTGTCTTATTAACTTATTTAGCCAAAAGTGTAATGATTATAGATTGGAAGTGATATTTTGTCTTATTAATTTATTTAGCCTATTTTGTCATTTTGTACTTTTTTAGCCCCAAAATGATAGCCAAACCAAGGCAAAATAAAATACATATTTTATAAGTAAAATGCCTAGAGATGATGCAAGTCCTAACTCAAGTAAATGCGTGCGGATCTTCTAGAGTTTTTTTTCCTAAAGTGATCTCTAGAGTGATGCTTTATAGCGTGACATCTGTCCCAGTAACAGAGCTAATGGCTGAAATCAATCACCCACCAAAACGACGTCGTTTTGGTGGGGTATACGGGACCCCCCCAAAAAAAAATCTAAGTTGCAGATTTCCAGATTGCCCACCACCCATCTCTAGCCACATTTTCTCCTCCTCTTCTTACCATCGCCCAAACCCACACCACCCACTGTCGCCCCCTTCTCTCCTCCTTCCTCTCTTCTGTCTCATCTTCTTTTTTTTCTTCTTCATGTTCTTCATCTGAGAAGGACTCATAGGTATTGGTGTTCTTGATCTGTTTGGTTTCTTAGATTTTGGAGGTGTTGTTTCGATTAGTTTCTTCAATGGGTTTTAGTTTTTAGGGAGAAAATGAAGATCTAATAAATCCATGGATATTGATTTGGTGGGTTAGCAAGTCTGATCTTGGAATACACATCCATTTTCCTTGGAATAAACCTATTCTATTCTATTTATTTATTTTGTTCTTTCTTGAATCTATAGTTGGGTTGTTTATTGTTTCGATTGGTTGAAATGTTCTTTGGGTTCTATGTTTTTCTTGTTGTAAATCTTGATATATAGTTCAAAAGTTGTGAGTCATGTTGGCCTTTGTGTTTATGTTTTTGTAATACTTTCGAGGTTTTGGATTGCTAGCTAAGTTGGAGGCGAGAAGAGGAGCGGCGGCCGACCGGTGGCATGAGAAGGAAAGAAGAAGGAAGAGGAAGAAGAGAGAGAGGTGGAAAGGGGCCAGATTAATTGCTTTTCATTTTATGTTTCAAACAAAAATAAATTGAGTCATCAATTTGTTTGACATCAAACCCAGATTTGAAAAATTAAAATCAAATCCACAGAAAAATTGGATCATCAATTTGTTTTTTTAATTACTTTCCAACCAAAATCAAGATTTGGACTTTCATTTTGTACTGCTTTTGGCGGCAAACTCTTGGTTTCCTGCTCAACCTCTCCTCCTCTCTCTCTCTCTCACTTACAGTTTCGTTCTGAAACTGAAACTGAAGGAAGATTTATTTATTTTTTTGAATTTCATTACCAAAACGACGTCTTTTTTAGAGGAATTGATCTTAGCCCTTGGTTACTCAAGTGGGACAGGTGTCGCACCACATTGAACCACTCTAGAGATCACTTTAGGAAAAAAAACTCTAAAGGATCCGAACGCCAAGTAAATTAGATCTTCTCATATAAAAATAAAAATAAAAAATAAAAAGTGAAAGCTTGCATAAGAATTTACTCAGGATACCAGATCAGTCTTCGAAAGACAAATCAATTACTTTCTTAAGTAATAATAATAAAGGTTGGAAAGTGAGTTGGCTTTTTAATTTTTGACTTTTTTGATTATTTTAATTTGGAGTTAAAAAGCTTAGTTTGAGAAGAATTTTTGATTTTTTTAACTTTTTTATGAGAAAAAGAATGTAATAATTATGAGTTAGATGTAATATTTTATCTTATTTGACTAAAAAACTTGTTTTGTTTTTTGTGACTACTTTAGTCCAAAAAACTTCAAAACCAACCTGCCAAACGGAGGCTAAAAAGAAAAAATTTCATGCAAAAAATTGCAGTAATTGAAGTTTTGTTCATCTCTTTTCAATGGTGAATGTCATGTAGGAATATATACATATATAGGTAATGGCACAAGAAGATTAAGGTTTCGTTGGGTAACCATAATTTGGGATAAATTAATTACTAAAAAATAAAAAAAAGTTAAAAAATTAATATAATAAAATATTATATTTAAATCATAATTATTTTATTTTTTATCTCATAAAAATCAAAAAAAAAATTTAAATAAAAAAAAAAGAAAAAGAAACCAATCCAAACAAATTTTTTAATCTCAAACTAAAAAAAGTCCCAACTCAAAAATGCTAACTAAAAAAAGTTTTGCCACACAACAACTAAAAAAGGAATGAAAATTAGTAGTAGTAAATGGGGGAATATTGGTGGATTAATTTTATTTCTTGTCATCTTTCTTGTCTTCTTTCTTCTCCTCTTTCTTGCCGTCATCTTTCTTTTCTTCTTTCTTGTCTTCTTTTTTCTCTTCTTTGGCTGGGCCTACTGAGATGATATCAACTTTCCCCACTTTCTTCAAATTCTTTACCACACCCACTGTGTCCATCTCTCCTATCACTGTTAGCTTCTGCTCCTTCAGATCTGCTGTTATCGAATCAACTCCTGTACGTCCCCCCACCCTCATCAATTATCAACTAATCATTTATCAAAATCCATCACTTATATGGTTGATTTAAAGACAGACTCTCAGATCTTGATGTATTGCGAGAAAGAAAAAAATAATGATAAAAACTGATGTGATGAACATGCTAATTCCAGAAGAAAAAATTGCATAATTTAATTGAAAAAAGAAAACCCGCATAAAGAATAGATACCGTAGATATCGGCCGCGGCTTCAATGGCTTTCTGCTTTGTCCTCTCATCAGTCATGGTCATGACCTTCAACACCACCTTCTGCAAACAAAAAAGAATAGCCGTGTCTATTATTACTTGGTGTTTATATTATTACTTGGTGTTTATTATAATTCTTGAAAATCATAAATAGCCGTGTAAAATAACCATGAATTGACAGAAATTTACCTGAGCCATTTGAAGAGGTAGAAGGATTTTGGGAAAGAGAAAATGAAGTTTCAACCTTTGAACAGAGAACCAAAACAAATGAATGAAGAAAGGCTCAGAAGAGACACTTATGAGAAGTGGGGTGGCGTTTTTTATAAGCAAAAGTCCGGTAACCAGACAAAATGATCCAGATTCTTCCGAATGAGTAATTACGTGGCATACACTATTTTAACCCCTTTTTTTTTTTTTTTTAGGAACATCAATCAATATCTTCGTTTTTACTTTTCTACACATTTTTTTTAGGACAAATTACATATACCTCTTCGAGATTTAGTTAAATTATAAATATTCTTTGAAGTTTGAGAAATTACAGATACTCTCATGAGAAAATTACAGATACCCCCTGAGGTTTATATTTTCATAACAAACTATCCCTTGAAGTTTATATTTTTATAACAAATTACCCCCTGATTTGTTATACAAATATAACTTTCAGGGGGTATCTGTAATTTAGGTAAACCTCGAGAGGAGTATATGTAATTTGTCCCTTTTTTTTTTTATAAAAAATCAAAAAATATACTTATTTAGAATATCCCAAATCACTCTTAAATTTGTCCAAGGTATATACATAAAATAAATTTCAATTTCAATTTGATTTTGATTTTGATTGGTTAAAACAATAGATTTCATTAAGGGATGGTTTGGGATGATCTAAATAAGTGCACTTTTTGACTTTTTATGAAATATGAGTTGGGTATGGATTGAGTTTGAAGTGATGTGGTAGAGAGGTGATGTGATTTAAATAAGATGATGTGACTTTTTGACTTTTTGATTTTTTTAAGTTATGACAAACAAGGTCTAATTGTATCTTTTTTTTAGGAGATAAGAGAATAAGTGTCTCACGTTGAGGGGTGTAGCGCAATACTCCACACAACCAAAAACTTCTCCTTTATGTAGGGAAGGCAATTTTTTTTCCCTAGCTTCATCCCGCATCTCTCATCCTACCTCGCACGGATTTTTTGCCCAATGAGAAAGTGGGATGATAGCAAATTTTAGGCTCTGTTTGTTTGTGTTTTCAAATTAACTTTCAACATGTGAACTCCCGCTTCACGTTTGGATAGGTAGTTCAAAATACAATTCCGCGTGTTAATTCAAATTACAGTTTGAAAACCCGTTTGGCAGCTTGTATCTCCACTTTCAACGTTTCTGCCTTCTTCCTCTTTTGATCTGAAAAGCTTCCATGTCCTTCTCCATCGTCTCTGAAAATTTCACGTGAACCTCATCTTTCTTTTTCTTTTGATCTGAAAAGCTTCCATCGTCCTTCTCCATCGTCTTTCAAAATATCACGTGAACCTCATCTTTTTGTCTCTGTATCAAACATCAGTACTTAACATTCGTCACGAGTAGGTTTCACAGAGAAGTCAGACTCATTTTATAAATAATGAATCCATCCAACCCACTCCCTGCTGGTATCATCTTCCACAAATCAACTGACTTACAATTTGTACGTTGCGGAAGATTCTTATTACGGGCAACCAAACAACGACGAGTGCGAGGTCAAATAACTCACAAATTTATTGATTGAATTTTGTTATGAGGAAATGATTTGAAAAATTCATCCCTAATTAAATTTTTTTTTTTTTTTCAGGTCAAATTTATCAAATCTACTGTTGAATCTGACGAGCAAAGAGTGGCACATTCAGTCAGTATACACATTCCATCATCGGCGATAACTATTCAACTTCCATTAATCTGGTAAATAATTACTTCATCTGTTATGTGCAGGTTGTTTTAAGACGAGTGGAAATCAGTTCTCAAATCTTTTGTGAGAAAAGTAGCCGACAATTCTTTTTAGTTTCAGATGTTTTGTGATTTTCCTGAACTGTTTCAACCTTTAATCTGGTAAATAAATCTTCATCTGTTATGTACAAATGATTTTCAGAGAAGTGGAAATCAGTTCCCAAATGATTTTTGAGAATTTGTAGACGAGTATTTTTCATTTTCAGATCTGTTTGTATTTGAAATTCTGAACTGTTTGAACCTTTGCACGAAGAGAACTTGAGCGAAAAGTACCTGGGACACCCGGCTGGTCGTCCATCGGGTCATCCGGCCGGTGGACCTACCCATCCCCTTCTGCTTTTCCTTTTCCTCCTTTATTTCTTTCTTACTTCTTCTTTTACTAATTTTTTAAAAATATTTCTTCCTTACTTTTTCTTTTACTGCTTTTTTTTGTACTATTTAAAGACAACGTTAACTGATTTTTTTTTATTATTTGTGGTTATATTTCTGTTATTTAAATTTAACTAATCTATTACGTATTTTTTTCCTTCAAATAAAAGCATCTGTTTTTTTTTCCTTATCTGTGTTCTCCTTCAAACCATTTTGCTCTGTTATTCTTGTATATCCACCCCAAATTAGTTTAAAATGCTCTGTTATTCTTGTATATCCACCTCAGACTAGTTTAAATATAATTTGTATGTTTATAGATGGATGAAAATAATTCTAATGACAATCAAGAGACAAAAATGTGGACGCCCAGAATTGAAACGAAATTAATAAATATGTTGAGAGTTGAGGTTAGAAACAATCAAACAACGGGCCGTACTACTTCGTGGACAATTAGGCATTGGAATCATTATGCAAATCAGTTGCACAACTTGTATGGATTTCGGTATACAGGAAAGCAGGTGCGCCAAAAATATCAGCGATTGAAAGCTGATTACCAGACATTTAAGCCACTCCAGGCACAAACTGGTCTGAGATGGGATCCCATTATAGGCACTGTTGTTGCACCCAATGAATTTTGGGATAAGGTTTTTCATTAATATGTACTATTTTGGAATATTATTTTAAACATTTCATGATACATACTGTCACGACCCCAAACCCGGCCTTATGGGTTTAGCACCGTAACCGGCCAGTAATCCGAGATTACCGAAGGCCTGCTTAACAGTAATACAGTAAATCAGAGTACAGGGCCTGGCGGAAGCCAATACAGTAAATAACTAGTGTCCATTGAGCTGTGGAAATCTGTATGCCAAAAAATATTTTTCATGCATTCATACAGTTCAAACAGTACGGTCCATAAACAGTCTATACAATCACATACAAACATTCAGTACGGGGACCTAATCCCCCGATAACAGTACAGTAAAACAGTAGACGGTCTATACAGTAGTACAAAACAGTGAGGAGACCGATGGGAAAACCCAAAACAAAATCCCAAGGCCATAACAGGCTCGGAACCTCACAGTGAGGCACACAGGCTGGCTTGACAAAACTGGGGACCAACCCACGCTCCTAGCTCTGGTCTGGCTGCTGAGAACCTACATATATATATAAACAGTGAGCTAAAGCCCAGTGAATAACATAAAGCGTAAAGAGGTTTAGAATGAATGTCCTTACAGTAGTGAAAACAGTTCATTTCAATCAGTATTACAGTTGTTCAGTACAATAAACAATCATATGTGGTACATCCATTAGCATAACAGTAACAGTAGGTCAAAAAGACCGAACAGTAATGATGGCCAGTCATTCAGTGAACAGTATGGTTCCACAAGGGAACCGACAGAGATCTCTGTAACAGTAACAGTCAGTAACAGTAGTGCTAAGGATGCCACAGTACAGTTCAGAAATAAAGGACATACATTCATTCAGTAAATAATTCCAGTTCAGTAAACAGTTCAGTTCGGTATTCAAAAGATAGTCATTTTGAACATATCTTTACACAATTGTTACTCACAGAGATTTGGGCTGTAGCAGCTAGAGCGCGTCCCCGAGAGCCAACCCTAAACAGTTAACAAATAGAACACACACTAAGTTTCACAGTCGGGAAGGATGATAATTAAATCCCTAAATTTCCTCGGTGTGGTTCTATGTCTAAATCCTCACTAAGATGCCTTAATCTAGGCCTAAGAATGCCTAGAATGGGATGAGGATGCAAAAATGCGCATAGGAAATAATTGCGGAATTTTCAGTGAAACAGGGTCTCCGCTCGAGCGCAGGTATCCCCGCTCGAGCGCACAGGCAAACAAAGGTCCCCGCTCGAGCGTACATTCATCCGCTCGAGCGTGACACACAGTCCTCCGCTCGAGCGGACTGATGAACAGTGCAAGATGCTGGATGCTCGATTTCTCCGCTCGAGCTCACCTTTCTCCGCTCGAGCGGACTGTGAAACCAGTCGAAGAAATGCTGGGAGCATGATTTCTCCGCTCGAGCGCTACTTCTTCCGCTCGAGCGGGATGCAGAATTCTGGAAAAATGCAGATTTCACATTCAAGCTTAAAACCAAGTTTTGATGCTCCAAACTCGATTCTCTTAGGCCCATTTTCTGGAAAACACATCCCAAAACAATGTATAACAAGTTTCAAAAGCTAATTTGCACATGCAAGGGCCAAGAGTTGGTCAATTAAAGCCATTTTCCAAACCCACTTTCAGGAACAATTCCAGAACATGCAGTGCATGAGCTTTAAACCAAAATCAAGCTTCAAATCTTGCTCTAATGAGCTCCAATCTTTGAAAACAATGTGGAAAACATGGACTTTATAAAAATATGGACATGCATGCATCATTTTGCCAAGAAATCAACCCAAACTCTTCAATATACACATGCAAGCATGGAGTGAGCTCCAAATCAACATTTTAGAGCCAAATCATGGTTCAACTCTCAAATTTTGGCATGAATCATGCAAGAACAGGTTTAAACTCAACAATAAGAGGTTCAATGGCCTACCTCAAGTCTTCAATTAGGAGAATACAAGCTCAAGTATGCAATCTATGCTTCAAATCCTTCAATTTCCAAGCAATGCCAAGCAAAATGAGAAGAATTAGTCTATTCCTCTTACTCTCTCTCTCTAAGGTCGGCAAAAACAAGGGAGTGTGGCTGATGGATTGTTTGATCAACATGCAATAAGGTTCAAAATAATATTCTAAATGGCCCACTAAGGGTGGCAAAGTTGTAATTTAGGCAAACTCTTAAATTGGCTTTATTTAATCTAGTTTAATCATACCTAAGCACATTTTAGATAATTATACCATAAAATCAGATAAATTCTACTGTTCATGAAACACTAAACAGTTCCTAATTCGGCCGCCGATAAGGCCTTCAATTAGCAGTTTAAACATATGAATTCAGACAGATAATTAATCAATCAAACAGATGCAATATGCAACTCAATAGGTAAACTTATTCAATTTCAGTTTCGATTTCAATCAGTCCATTCAGTACTTCAGTTAATTCAATTATCAGTCATTATCAGTTCAGTTTAGTAGTAACCAGTAGCTAATTCAGTAGTTTATCGATAATCAGTACGGGAGTTGTTACACATACAGTGCTTAATTCTTTAATTGTAATTGTTGTAAGCTAGCAGAAATGTGAAGAAGTTTAGGACAAAATGATTTGAATATTTTCAAGAAATGGCAGAAATTGTTGAAAATTGTTGTGCCACAAGGGCGTTGTCTCGTGCATCCACACAAGGAGCCTTTGACTCAGAAGAAGAAGATGATATGTTAAATAAATTTTAGAACCCTGATGTTAGTGGAAGTAATGCTGGTGGGAGTAATGCTGCTGAGGCCATTCTTATTGACTTATTCGGGGATGAGTACATAGATCCAACAAAGGGCAAAAGTCATAAGAGGGGCCCTACAACCAACCAGACTGATAGTGGTCGTTCCAAAAAGTCATGGTCAAGTGGGTTTGATAATGTGTGCACAGCTTTCACATCCTATGTACAAGCAAAAACAGGACATTCACGTGCACGAGAAAATGAGACAGAGGCTGTAAGTGCAGGTGGTGATGATTATTCCCTTGATGCATGTCAAGATGCATTGCTAGAGCTTGAAGGCATACCACCATTGCAGTACGTTAGGGCACTGACACTGTTCATGGATAAGGAATGACAAAGGTTTTTTATGCGCACTCCTACCCATTTGCGCCTAGCCATGATCCTCCCTTTGTAGTGAAGTGAGAAGTTTTGTTTTGCTTGTGTTAGCAAATCTCCTTGGCTGAACTGTTTGATGATTTGATTATTCCTGATTTGGTTTTTATTCTTTTTTTTTTTTCATACCATGATATCCTCTTTCCTTTTCTATCTTCGTATGTTTTTTTTTTTTTTTTGAACTTTTAACTATATTCAAATTATGTTGTGTTATTACAATATCACCACGTATTAAATAAATTTTGTTCTCTTATGAATTTTACTGTACGCTGTAGACGCGCCCTTGGGCCTCACTACAGTTCGGACTCCATTTGTGTCATGGTTCTGTATCTAATCTCGCAGAGTACAATGCAAGATCGATGAATCATCAAAGAGTCCAAATCCGGCAAATCAATTTTTGAAAACAGGTTTTTTTGAAATAAGTGCCCAAACATGGACTGCTTTACCAGATACAGAGTCGCCACCTAAATATTTTTTTTGGGGAATTTAGGAAACCCTGACTCGTTTGCCTAAGGCCACGTATCCGTCATCACCAAAGTTTCCTCGGCTCGGGAACTTGGGTACGATTGGGGAAGGTCACTTCGTGAGCACCCTCGCTCGCCCGACCAAAGATCGGCCTCTACTAACCATGATATCGAGTTTTGAAAACATTATGCGTTCTTATTCTGGTTATTAGCCTAGAATTACTATATGATGCACACAGCATACAAGTATAGACCGGATCGCCTGAATTGGAACAACACATCTCATGTTTGTTTTGAAAATGGTTTGTTACTCGTAAGCAGGCTTAAAATGCAGATTTTGCCACCCTCGGATGGGCTTAGAAAACACGATGATTTGCCACTATCTAGTGGGCTTAAAACTCACAGTCGATGCATTATTCCAATTCAGATAATCCAACCTTCATCCACAGGCATTCAGGCAGATATATCACATAAGCACGTAACCTCATGGTAAGCATGCTATTCATGGCAGTCATTCACACGCATGCAAGGATGCTAAAGCATAAAAACTTACCGAGTACTCCAAGCCAAAACAGAAGCTAGGTTAGAAATCTATGCATGATCCTAACTATACAGAAATGCCTAATGCAACACATGCAAAAATGCAGCTATAGCAGGCTCGGCTATTCTAAAGATGTCATGTGAAATGCTACAACTAACAAGTATTCAACTCGGAATTGAAATACAATGCAGTTAGTATGATGCGCCGAGCTCGGTGCATGCAAGACAGATGAATGAGTGCAAACATGCTATCATACTGTATGCTAATTGAAACATGCCCTATTATAACCATCATAAGCTAGTAAATAAAAGGGAGAAAGACATGGGGTTGGAAGACATACATCACACGCACGCACACACTTATTACAACATTGCCCTCACTCAAAGGGTCCAAATGAATAATACAGTCCCGAATAAATAATACAGTCCAAATAAGTACAAAACCCTAATTAATTAAAAATTTTAACTAGGAAAGTAGTAAACTAGCACGCAAATCTATGGACCGCTTCAGCTCTATTCCAAATGATGAATAATGCATGCTTGAGTTGCCTTGTGCGAAAATCTATCACGATGCCCCAATTAGCCTCTGTTTACAATTACGCCCGGAATATTGCACGAAGCTCCAAAAGACTGTCGATTTTTTATTTACTGTAACGGAGAGCAAGAAAGGGGCATGGCAATGTATTTTAACATATGTATGCTTGCCTCGATCCTCGTGCCACCAATCACGTATCTCGATGTATGATGGCCAAGGAGTCGAATTGCATGACTCGATGTGAAATGAATGCACATATAAACACAACAAGGCCTAGACTCCATCACGGTTAATCCAGAGTGTCGGCGACCGGGAATTAAGACACGTTCCGTCACTTGGAGTACGAAACGTCCCTCGTTTCCGTGCTTAGGCTAACTCCTATCCCAAACACAATGCAATATGCATGACATGCATGAATGCAATCCTAACATGCAACGTAGCATACACAATGCTATGAAATAGCATACACAATGCTCGATGTAACATGGCATACACAATGCTCTAACATACAGCCTAGCATACACAATGCTATGGACTAAGATGGCATACACAATGCAATATGGGCTTACACCAATATGAGTGGACCTCAGTCACACTCACATCAGCGGCCATCTGATGAAAATGAGATAACCGAAATGCGTGCACACATGCACGCAAACCGAGGACCGAACCTAAGGCATTAAATGCCACTCTACCAAAGCATGGCAAGGATGAAGCATGGCATTCAAACATGTAAATTTCAGCACTGAAACATGATGCTAAATGGTCCCGAAACATGGAAATATGGCACCCGATGCATGAAATAAGCCCCGAAACTCAAAACTAGTCCAATGCATTGAACCACAAGTATACAAAGCAAGCATTATTTGATCATGAAGTCTAAAGACAGAGCCAAGGCAGTCCCAAAACATGCACATTTCCAGTTTAAGGCATGACCAAAAGATGCTAATTAACATGATGGACTAAAATAGCATGCAACATTGGCTAGCAAACATGGTTTACATGGCATGTATATGAAGCGTATGAGAACTCATCAAACCAGCCAAAAACAGTGAATAAAACATGTCAAAATATGCCCAAATAATCACTGAAATGCAGCCAATGTATGCAAAAATGATAAGTTCCTTTAGAGGGCCATACAAGGGGTTATTAAGCACATACAAGGTAGACATGTAACATGGCAAAACCACCTTTGGAAATGGATTATGACAGCCCCAAAACTCACCAAATTGGCCTTGAAATCAGTCTTGGAAACATGCAAAGAAAGGCCTCTTTGGAAGGCCTTGAATGAGATTGCTCTATACATGCATCATAGACATGAAATATGGCAAAAGGGGCTCTAGGCTTTATAGAGATATGTCCAATTTTGGAGTTAATAATAATATATTTTAGAGTTGAGCCCATCTCAATCTTAATTAAACAGTGGACGTTTTATTTCTAGGCTTTTAAGTGTGTAGAAAATTTGTCAAAAATTTACTAAATAGGTTTTTGTTTTCAAGCTTCTTTTTTTCTCCTTCCTTGAAAGTTCAAACATTGAGTTTGCATTTGCTTTGATTGTTGGAAAACTTTGTTCTTTACCTGCTCGTAAAACTTTTTACTTTATTGTTGACTGTAAATGAAATAACATAACAGCAACTTAAAGATAGCATAAACACGTAATTAAACTAAAATAAAACTATTTGGGCGTTAATTGAATTTCATTTGAAAACTCACATATGTTCTTATAAAGTTTAATTTTAAATCCCTTCATTTGATTGGAAACTTCCACAGCTTCTGTGAACTTAGATAGATGTTTTTGAGTTTGTTTTGTGGTGGGTCACCAAAGCTCAACAATGGTTATTTGCCTATGCCATTTTCTTGGTATAGAAGCAGGGATTTTCAGATGGAAGGCATAGATTTCTTGCCATTTTATTTTTAAGACAAGAAGGGTTGGGATTACAATTATATTAAATTAATAATTGATAATCTATTAAGCCTTCGTTTGGGAAGTGGGTTGGCTTTTTAGCTTTTTGGCTTTTTTGGCTATATGAGCCTAGGCTCAAAAGCTTGGTTTGGAAAGGGCTTTTGGCTTTTTGGCTTTTTTGACTTTTTTGTGAGAGAAGAGTGTAATGATTATGGGGTTGGATGTGATGTTTTGTCTGTTGTGGCTCATGAGCCTATTCTGTCTTTTGTGGCTCATTGAGCCAAAAAAGCCCAATGAGCCCTTGCCAAACCAACTCTAAATAGTATTGGGATTACAATTATATTCTAATCCCAACATTATTTACACCGTGCCTTCAGGCACCGGTATACGCTAGTGTATATATATATATGCCCAGCTAATATCTAAATAAATTGAAACATAATTTTAAAATATATATATACTGAACCTTGTAGAAGAACAATGATAGAGTTATCTATGACTGATTGTCTAATATATGAGAGTATTCGTAGAGAGAGATTGTAAGAGAGAAAATAGATTTTTTTTTTTTTAAACGATCATGTTTTTTAATGAGAAAAATCATTATTTTATTTTATAATGATTTCATATTGGCATAGACTAGCTACTCCTTAATTTTTCATATGAAATATATATTCCCACTTTTTGTTAGAATTCTCATAAAATAACTATTTTCAATTAAATAAAACATATCAAATGAAAGAAAAAAAATACAAAACTATGGATTTTTTAGAAAATTGATTATAATCCACTTTTCAAATTATAACCTACTTCTCTTTCACAAAAAATTAATTATAATCAACTTTTAATCAAAAAAAAAAAAAAAAAAAAAAAAAAAAAAAGGGGTATAATCATCCTTGCAAAATAGCTCCATATATAATTGACATTTCACTCCAACCCATTACGCCGTACACGTGCTCTGAGAGCACCACTTTTTATTTTTTATTTTTTGGTCAGCCGAGAAAACCCTTACCCTTCCCTTCCGTTCCCTTCGCTTCTCTGCGAGGCCTGTTGTTCATCGTTATTGCAGAGAGAAGATGGTGAGCAAAAGACAGGTATTAGCTCGCAAGCGGTACAAAGAAGCAAACCCTGAACTATTCCCAAAGCCAGAGTCAACACCCCCAAAAGACCCAAACATGAAGATGAAGAAGAAAACAAAGAGCAAATTCAAACCCAAGAAATCATATAATAGCAAAGAAACCAAAACCTTCCAATCTAAATTTAGCAAACACCCACTTAGAGTTCCTGGAATGAAGCCCGGTGAGAGCTGCTACATATGTAAAGCCCTTGACCATATTGCCAAGCACTGCCCTGAAAAAGCTCAGTGGGAAAAGAACAAGGTTTAGCCCTTTTTCTTTTCAATTTCCAATCCTTCTTCTTTCTTTATCTATGATGCGTTTGAGTTTTCTCAGTTTGGCATTCATTTTATTTATCAAAAAGCTTGAATCTCTTCGTGGGTCAAATAATATTGGTGGTGTTGTGTGTTACTCTCATGCTTGTAGATATGTTTGCTTTGTCGGCACCGTGGGCACAGTCTCAAGAATTGTCCTAACAAAAATGATGAGACCATGGATAAGAAATTGTGTTATAATTGTGGGGAAACTGGGCATTCTCTTGCTATGTGTACCCAACCTCTTCAAGATGGTAATTTTCCATTACCCTTTTTTACAGGATTTGTAGTATATTTTGTACTTTTGGGCAACATCCTTTATTTTCTTGTTTTTTTAATATTGTTATTAAATTTCGATGTCTGCTTAGAAATCGCCCGTAGCTTGTTTGTTCGAGTAGCGTATTGGCAATGCTCTGTTAAATTTCCATTGATTAATGCAACATAATATTGTTGATAAACATTTGTTGATGTGGTGATCCTCATTTTCACGACTTTAGTATAATGGTTAGAAGATAATTAATGTATTATTCGCTTAGGTGAGTTTTTGTCGCTATGAATACAGATCTCCAACATCCAGAGCTCGGACTGGACGTCTAGTTCAGTTGCCTGAGCTGAATTGGAGAGAAGCTCAACCCTTTTAACTTATTAAGGGAGTGATTATGGGTGTTCATGGACTGGATTGGTCCGGTTCTAAGGTGAACCAAGAACCAAACCATTCCCTACAGTTCCAAATATTTGAGAACCAAATCGAACCAAGAAATCTTTGGAATCAAACAAAATCAAACTGTAAAAATGGTTCGATTCTGGTTCAATTCCACGTTTCTAGGCTACAAAATTTTATCACTATATGTAGACTGTAGTATCATCTAAATAAATATTGGGATTAATCACATTTGTAGTTCCAAAAATATGAGTGTATGTCATTTTGGTTCTAATGTTTAAATTATGTCAATCTAGTCCCTAATGTATAGAAGTGTTTCAATTTAGTCCCAAATAGTTAAATTGTGAAAGCGACACAAGAGTCATACTTTGGAGACCAAAAATGTAATTAACCCTTAATATTAATTCTATTCTACCTATAAAAACATTTTAGAAATTCTACAAGTACTCTTTAAATTTATAAAGTATGTAAAGACAACAAATTCATCATTTCATATAGTAATTAGGATAGAAATACAATTTTTTGTTTTTAATAATATAGCAAATGTAAAATTCATATAAAGTAAATGTGTGGGGAAAAAATAAGGCCCACACTGTTGATGATGGAATCAACGAAGAGATAAACGTGTTGTGAATCTACAAAATAAGGCATTGTTAGTGCCCAGCCGGCCTACGTTAGGCGGTCACTCTGATGCGTAGCACCAATTCCATGAATATGAAGATAGAAATAACTATTGAAATCTAGTGCCAATGATTATGTTATTGTGTACCTGACTATTTGTAGGTGTATATATATTTGAATAACTAACTTGAGATAGTTGCTTCACTATTTGTGGGATAGTGACCTCATTATCTGGATGTGATGGGCATTATCCAAATATCTTGTTGGGATGCTCCCATGATATTCTCAACTCAAATGGCCTTACATAGTGGTCGAGCAGTCACTTGTCCGAACAAAGTGTCCTAGCTGAGTAGTGCAACCCAAGCAAAGCAGAGTGCACCCGAGCAGAGCAGAGAGGAAGGCACCTGAGCAATCCTAGCTGAGTGCCTGGCTCCTGATTTTGGCTCCCATAACTGCTCCCAGCTTCTACTTTCTTTGACAGAAGTTAGAAGGGAGTGGAAACTTTTTGTTGCTCTGATCAACAATTATACACTGCTGCTTGGTAGAGTGGTATTTGGGTGCTAGGCCATGTGCCCCCAATCTTTCATCTTTGAGAAAATATGATATTGGAGTGCCAATTAGAATGCCTTGCATGTTATATTACACAAACTCTTCTAAATGTGTGAAGACCAGACACTTAACATTTGATCAAGGCAAACATGATATGCGCCAGATCATCTTGTTAGACACCATTTTACTTGAAGAAATAAAAAAGGGTATTAGAAATGAGCATCGAGATGATGCAAACAAATACAATGAAGCACCAAAACTACGACATCCTATACATGTAAAGCATCTAAAAAGTCCACCAACGAAAATATATCTGGAGACACCCTCACAGAAACCAAACTATATAAAATGGCCAACAACCGATGCTTCAAAACAAACACAAGTAACTCAATCCCTTGGAAGGTCCGCTAATTATGTTTCAACCAAATCAACCTCATTAGACACAAAGGTGCCAAATCCCAAGCCTTCCAGCGTCGTTTCCCGACCCGACCCCCTCTTGAACTACACAACACACCCTTCACACTACCTTGCTGCACCCAAAACACACCAAACACAAAAAAAGATCAAACCCCAAAGTTGATCTACCACCGGATAATGCAATAACAAATGTGAAATAGATTCCGCATCTCAATAGCACATACAACACCAATTGACTAAGATATGTCGTTGTTGAATAAGATTGTCCATAGTCAAAATCTGGTCTAGCGCCGCCGTCCACACAAAGAACACCACTTTGGACGGCACTCCAGGAATCCAAAAACTCTGCCAGGGAAAAGAGATAGCCACCAAAGCTCAATAAGAAGAAGTTGAAACTGCACATCCCAAACCACCTACCCACCAAGCCTCCCCATATACGACGCCACCAACGCCTCCTTATCCATCGCTATATGAAAAATTAGCGGAAACAAAGTCTCCAACATCTGGTCACTACACCACTTATCCTTCCAAAAGTACACCCACTCCCCTCTCCTCACACGAAAACCAACCTACCTATCAAACTCCCAATTCCATAAAGCAATACCTTTCCACAGCTCCATACCATGAGATGTAGCCATCTCCCTAGAACTCCAATCCCCCCACCCCCAACCCATACTTCACCTCTGTCGCCACCCAACGCCAAAATCACTTATTTTCTTCGACAAAATGCTATAACCACTTTTCTAATAAAACCCTATTAGATGTCACTTCCATAACCCCAACCCACCCCTCTCTTTTGGATTGCAAACCTCATCTCTACCCACCAAATGATACTTAAACTCATCTCCCCACCAAATGATACTTAAACTCATCTCCCCACCTACCCCAATGTTTGAAAACCGGCCAACCGGCCAAACCGGTGACTAGACCTAGTTAAAGTTCGGATGACCCTCCGGATTATGCTCAAAACCAGCTTATAATTTAAAAATTGGAAGAACCGTTGATTCAACCAGAATAACTGACGAACAGGTTGCGGGTCGACATAATCGACCGGTTTGAAGAATTGAAGTTTCTTCCAAAAATATGTTGTGGAGAGGGCTTGAACATGGAATCAAGTGCATAAAAAGTAAGAAATCTAATCACTAAGCCATCAACATAATTGTTGACAGGGTAATGAGTATATATAGTATATATTCAATATTATCTTAATTATTTTTACTAAAAATCAATGTATAAAAAAAGTTAGAATAAATTTTAAGAAATATATATATATATTTTTTGTTATTGCTTATTATTTATTGTTTTTGCAATTTTAATAGCTATATTTTTTATACTTATAAATTTTAATATATTTATGACATAATTATGACTTCACGGTTCAATTCCGGTTCATCTACGGTTTGAACCAGTGCCCCATTCGCCCGATGATTTTTCCAGTTTGTTCACAAGTCCAGTTTTCAAAACATTGCCCCAAAGGAAATCCTGCTGCATTTTCTCCTACCGGCGAGCAACCGACATTGGGATGACATGCACCGACATAAAATAAGTTGGAATATTCGGCAACATACTCTTAACCAACATCAACTTCTCCCCTTCTGACAAATATTCCTTTTTAGGGTAATCAAGTCATAAAATAAATGCAAAAAATGTACATATTTACAAGGGGCATACCTCAGGTAATACAACAAATCTAACGCCGCTCCTCAAGAAAGGGGAGACTAATACACAAACAAGAAGCTATAACAAACTCCCACCAAAGTGGGGTACAAAATTAAAACACCCTAAAACAACTATAAACAAACCTTGCACATTCCATAAGGTCCAACACAAAAGTAACACATCTGCCCATGTATCAACTATGAAGCATGGTTACTTTGACAAATATGTTGCACCCGTACCGGGTACTTACTAGCGTATGGTACTTCGTATGGTACTTCTGCATACGTACCGGGTATACAAAACACGTATTTAAAATTTTTTTTCCCATAATTTTTGGCGTACCAAGACGTACCTAGTATATACCTAAGTACCATACCTTAATCGTAACAATATTTTCGTCTACTACAGAGATAAAATTCCTTTCACTAGACTTATTTTTTATTCTTAGTTTTATATGCTTAATATGATTTTAAAATTAAGTTATGATTTTTAAGTTATTTAATATAATGACATTTAATTTTGGTTTATACCTTTAGTTTTGGCATTAAATTTTAATTGTAGGTTGGATCTTAACAAACTAAATCGTTTTAATCAATTTTTACATTGCTCTAAATTAAAAATAAACATTTTTTTATAGACGTACCAAGCCATACCCGTACCCTACTTTTTTTGGATTTTACCGTATCGTACCCGTACCCGTACTCGTACTCGTACTCGTACTCGTACCCGTACCCGTGTTTTATAGTGTATCAACATTCCCTAGTTGCCCCGACTATCAAAGAGATAGATGGGAACTCGAGGAGGGTACACGGACAAATTTACAACGAGATGACCATATTAACCAAAAGTACAAAATCTCTACAATCAACACAAATAACAGGCCGTCGGAGTAAACTAGACTACAATACATCCCAACCAACTAGTGATCTCGAAGTTCTCGGTCCCTCCCATAGCTCCTCAAAGGTCTCAATTCCCCATGCTAGTGACTCCCTCTATCACGTAGGCCATGTTGGAAGTGGTCAGAGAACAGCCACAGAAAGTGCCACATGAAGTAACAAAGTCATCAGAGTGGTTAGTAGATAGAATGTTGGTCCAATCCTATAGCCCATCAACACAACCCACTGTGTACCACCAAAAACCCAACAAGATAAACTAATAACAACAACTCCCAGTCTCTACTAACAAATTTTGTTGCTTCCACCTTCCAAATGACGTTGAAACCGTTCCATAATCCTATCCCAAGCTGCCGTAGCCTTTAACAAAGACCCCAATGGCAAACCTGGATAAGACACTGGCAAATGAGCAACCTTACAACCAAGAATAGTAGCCAAAGTAGACAAATTCACCACTTCCCCCATAGGTCAATTCAGACTTAGCCAAGTTAACTCGTAACCTTGACACCGCCTCGAAACACAACGTACAATGTAAATACCCTGACTAGGTCGCCTCATCCCTTAGAAAATTAGTGCATCATCAGCATACAACAAAAGTGACACAATTAATGGCACCGCGTTCTCCATCCCCACCATAACTTTCCATCAAACCTCCCCGAATTGCCGAGATAGCAACTTGCTCAATGCATCCATAACCACTATGAGCAACAAACGAGACAAAGGGTCACCTTGACTCAAACTGCAGTGGGTTTGGAAAAAAACTGCCGTGTCCAATTCACCATAACTGACATCTGAACCGTAGAAATACAAAACTGAATCCATTCACTTACCCCCATACCTCATTTTGTCCAACGAATAAAGAAAAAACTCCCAATGCAAATTATCACACGTCTTCTCTATATCCAACTTACAAATAACCCTTGCACAACCCTCCCGAATTTGAGAATCAACACTCGTTAGCCATTAACACCACATCTAGAATTTGACGCCCTGCGACAAAAGCATTACGTGAATCTTAGATCACTATGTTAAGAGTACCTTTGAATCTACGTGCCAAAACTTTAGCTAAAAGCTTATACACACTCCCAAGCAAATTAGTAAGTCTAAAATCCTTACTGTCCTCTGCTCCCCTCCCTTTCTTAGGGAGCAAACTATTAACGTAGCATTAAAACTCTTCTTAAAGCCCGTCTCAAAAAACTGAAGCATCATACTCCTAACATCGACTTTTACCACCTTCCAAAAAAGCCCTCGTAAAAGCATTCGCACCCAAGGCCTTATTGCCACTAAGATCATGCAACACCCCTAGAACCTCTTCCTCCGAAAAGGACGTTCGAACCAAATGCTATCTTCTTCCGTGACCCTATCAAAATCCACCCCCCCAAGGCTTGGGCTCCACACCCCACCGTCACCATGGAAAAGACGTCTATAGAACTCTACAATCCTATCCCTCACTTCTGCCTCAACCGTCAGCTCTTGCCGCTTTGCCCGTATTTTACCAATCTGATTAACCCTTCTATGAAAATTAAACATGCAATGGAAAAACTTTGTATTACGATCCCCTTCCTTGAGCCATAAATACCGAGACCGTTGCCAAAAACTAATCTTCTCCAACCGAGCAATACGCCCAAACTCCTCCTTAGCCTGCTCCCTACACAAAGCATCCGCCTCTGATAGACATCCTGCAATCTCCACATCACCTAACTCTTGAATCACCGACAACATCCTACCTAGCCTTCTATCCCTCCAAATGACCAAAACTCTCCCTATTCCACACCTTTAAATCTTTCTTCAAACACTTCAACTTCTTGGCCAGCCGACAACTTGGGGATCCCTGCACCCTATAACTATCCCACCACCCCCGAACTCTATCGACAAAACCATCGGACTCTAACCACATGTTCTCAAATTGAAAAGGTGACGAACCACTAGAAACACCCCCACTGTCAAGCAAAATCAGCCAATGATCCAACAACGATTTGGGCAACATGGGAAAAATGCTCCTCCCAATCCCCAATCAGCAAGACGATCAATACGCAAGGCCAGCGCGACCACTAACCAGGTAAAGCACCCACCTTACAAAGTAAATCAAACAACTACAACTCATCAATGAAACTTGAAAACTCCTGCATCGACCTGCCGAATGGATGATTCCCCAATTTCTCCACCAGATATCTCACCACATTGTAATCACCTCCCACACACCACAGAATCCTCTATTGAAAAGCAATACTCTCTAACTCACCTAAAATCACAAAGTTGAATTGGGCCATACACCTTAGTATAGACCGACCTAAAATCATCCTCTAGACACCTAAATAACCATGAAACCGAGAAAGCCCCAACTTTCTCCTCCTCTTTCACTACCAACCCTTTTATCTAACAAAGTAAATATCACCCGTCAAACCCCTAGACGGCAAGTCCACTCCACAAATTGCCCTTCCCACACCTCCCTCACTACGTCCCATCCCATCTCCATCACCTGCGTTTCTTGTAAACAACGAACATGCACCCTGGCAACCCTAATTGATGCCCAAACCGCCACCCATTTAGCTCTATCATTTAGCCTATGCACATTCCAGGACAAAATCCTCAACCTCATTGCAATAACAATTAACACCCTTAACCCTTCCTTCCTTTCTCTTCCCTTCCCTTCCCCTCCAAACCGATAGTTGTTGTCCGATCATAATTAATCGAACATTCGAGATTTCGAACTTTTCGCACCCATCAAAAGACACTCCTCCACCGCCACCCGAATTGGCACCTTACTCCATGTTGCCTCAATTGCAAAAAATAGCTTCAAACCGTTCTTTTCATGCCCCTCGGAAGACACTTCCAAAAAGACGACTAACCTCGTTGATTTGACCCAACAACCATTTGGAGACCTCCTTTGAAGTAGGATCCCCACTACTCCCTAGATACCCCTTAGCCAAACTTGAAACACCCTCCCCTGCCATCGTTACAATAGGCTAGACTAGCAGAGAACCAAAACCTTCCCCCATGTCCAGCAGCATACCTAGTACCAAACCAGGGGAACACAATGCCCCAACCTTTATCACCATCAAAGCATCTCCTTCCGACATGATTGGTTCTACATCTGGCTATGCAAAACATGCTCTACATCAGGCGACTGCCCCAAAAATCGCGAACCCCCCTCGGCCTGAAGACCCATCGCGGCAGGACTATAATAGCCCAGCTCATCATTGCCTCTTGCCGATACCTCTAGCACACTTTGGCCGACCCACTCATTCACAAATAGCCTCCTAAGAGGGTCAAAAACTTGATCCATAGTCAGGTCCAAACCCATTTTACTTGACTCAAGAGCAAAGAATCTTCGTCGGTTGACACTTGCACAACTAAAATATGCTTAGTAGGCCTAGTTATTGCCCCCCTAGTGAAGCCCAACCAATCAGGCACCAACCGAAGCCCTTTATCCTCACTCTAGGCCTTAACATCATTAGTGCCCCCAGTAGCCTAGACAACATTTGTAACCCCATTGGGGTGATCCACACAAGCCACAAATTCCAAACACCCAATTTCCATACCTGAAACCCCCACTTTGCCTAATGCCTCTTCTTGGTCCACATTGAGCCCACTTCGCTTCACATGCCATTGTTGAGTAGGCTGCACAGCTCTAGAACGATCTGTTTTCTCAAAATTTTGCTCCACTGATCTACCATAGACGATCTGCCGCCCATCATAGACAAAATTTGTCGCAGATCTCGATGACATCTGACCTACCGATGGACGCCTCTCTGTCGCCCCACTAGCCAACATCACCGGCCACTCCTTCGACCAAATAGGCGAGAAATAACGCCATCAACCCCACCGTAGAACCACCTTTACCGGAATACCAGTCAGAGAGATACACACCTTTAGCCTTGCAAAACCGAAACTTCATCTCCTTTGTGTCTTTCTCAACTTCCCAAAACCACCATACCGATTGCCAATGGCTATGAACACTTCTCTGCCCCACAAACGCACTGGCAACCCTATCACTTAAATCCATGTCGATCTGGCCATAGTCTCTCTGTTACACTATGCCGCCAGCGATCACCAGTCCAAAAAGATTCGAACTTCATCAACCGACTAATGTGCAACCAATACCTTCGCTGCCACCGGTCCAACCACAAAAGAAAACATAACAAACTACAGCCCCCCCCCCCCTTCCCCCTCAAAAAAAAAAAAAAAATTCCACCACCTCCATTAGCCCAAACGCCTCTCCACAGATGTTGCACCCAACCCTGCAATTCAACATCGACTGGCCTCCCGCCCACCTCCCCTACTCTACTCACCAGACACTTCTTCAAAAAAACTCACAAAAACCCTTTTAAAGCAACCTTGACTTCAACATCACAGTCTGACCTCCCTCTCAAAACCACTACGATCTCCCCTAAACGACGTACTATCTTCCCTCCTACTGACATGACACGCTGACGAGTGCACCACCTTTCAAGGACCAATGCAACTCCCTCCCAACCATCCCCCGAAGTCGAGAATGGAATGAAAATTTGTTAGCGTTGATTCTTCCATCAAAACCACCACCTGGATTGTAGGTCCATCTTCGTCCTCCCGCAACCAACATGCCATGCTCCTCGGACCACCCCGCGGACAGCCCAAGAAGCTGACATGTTCTCCGTATTTCATCGCTAGTTGCATCCTTGACACAAGCCACTGTATCTCATAACCGATCAAAACAACCTCGCGACGTAAACCTAATCCCCTCTCCACAATCGCAATTTGACACCGACCAATCTTGTCCACCTCTTGGTCCTCAAATTCGAAAGACCGGGTCCCCAAGAAAAAGATCCATTGGCGTGAACTGCTCTCCGGCACCACCAAAGGATTTGTCATTACACTAGTCTCCTAATATATTTTCTCATAAAAGACCCTATTATCATTATATTGATGCTCACATTGTCTTTTAAGCTGGTCTTAGATATATTGTTTTTCAAGGGCTGACAAATAATGGATGTTTACCTCTTTCTCTGCCTGCTAAGAGGGTATTAACAAATATAGATACATTTGTTATCCCCGTGTCCTTGGACATTGAAATTAGAGAAATTTTATACTTATATTTTCACGCCTAACACCTGTGTCAGAGTTCATGTAACATAGTGGTTCAAAATTTCCTTAAATTTGATGGGTTGGAAATTGCATTTACATGTCCTACTTAGTGAGCTTTATGTATTTGTTCTTTAATTTATCATTCACTTGATCACTATTTGTTCTGTATTGGTACATCGACATGGGTTTAATGTCGTAAAAGCTTGGGTAACTCTAGAATTTTTGCAGAAAGAAGTGCTAGATTAGTATATGAATTAGTTGATAGATTGTTTGAATTGGGTTGTGATAACATACAAAGGCTTACATACCCAAAATGGCGTGAGAATTATAAATGAGTGTACCTTTGTTAAGAATTGCGGTTCCTGTGATTTTCTTGTCATATGTAATGATTGATCTCTTTGGGTAATGCAGGGGGAACAAAGTTTGCAAATTGCTTTATTTGCAATCAACGTGGACACTTAAGTAAGAACTGCCCCCAAAATACTCATGGGATCTATCCCAAGGTACAATTATTACTATTTTGATGCTTTTCTTTGTTAGAGTAGAGATCATTAGTATTCTTAATTTTTTGAATGACACATAAATTCTCATTGTTTCATGTATTAAGCCATCACAGCACATTGAATCCTGTTAAATTAGGTGAAGGGTAGTTTTGTACTTATTTACTTATTTGCTTATTAGTATAAATACATGTGTAGAGAGGAAAAACCTAATTACTGGTTTTACTCTGTCCTCTAAATTATTCTCTCTTATATTTTCTTCTCTTTTACTCTTAAAATTCTTCCTATTATTTTAACTTGGTATTAGAACTAAGAATCTGCTGTTCTTTATCTTCCTGGTCATCTTTATTTATTTATTTTTTGTTCGATAATGTAAAAAAAAAAAAAAGAAAAAAAAAAGAAGAAAAATCACCATGATGGTCAAATAGGGCAAGGGGATCTCTAGAAAATTTTTAATTTTTTTGTGGTATTTGTTGCCATTTTTCGATTTTATTTGTTTTGTTTTTTTTCTCAAAAAAATGGAGCATTTATTTTCGATCTATTGGTTCTGTCAGATTTTTTCTTGATTCATGGTTGGGTTGTGTTCTATGGGTGCCGACCAGGTCTTGGGAAGTGTTCCTTGGCTTCAGTTGTTACTCCTAGCTTGTCCTTGGCTGGTTTTTGGTCTCATACTACTGCTGCGTGTGTTCTACAGTGTGATTTTCGACCTTTGCTCCAATTTCACGACTATTTTTAGGCTTCGTTTGATGCTTTAAGCCTGTTTATATTAGGACTCACTCCTCTTTGCAAAGCTTTTGTTGATTGATTTAGTTTATCCCCACTTTATCTCAGATTTTGGGTATAGCTATGTGTTTGTAGTTCATGGCTGATGAAGGTAAGAACCCTGTGGGCTGTGAGGTGAAAGGTTTGGTCCTAGTGTCACTCTTGGTGATAACTCCTCTCTTCACCTTAAGTTGGATGGCACCAATTATTTGGTATGGTCACATTTTTTTAAGTTGGCCATTACTGCTCGTGGCATGTTGGGTTATGTTAAAGGAGTTACTAAGGCTCCCTCGAAGGATGGACCAGCTCATGACAAATGGAATAAGGAGAATGCTTTTGTCATGACTTGGTTGATTAATTCCATACATCCCAACATTAGCCGTTCTTTTGTTTTGATGGATACTGCTCATGAGATTTTGATTGCCGCTGCTCAGATGTATTCTCAACGGGGTAATGATGCACGAACCTACAACCCATGAAAAAAGATTCAGGGGTTTTATTGGAAGGATAGGTCCCTTGCTGAGTGCTGTGGAGAGTTAAGCAGTTTGTGGTAGGAACCTGATTATTATCAAAATTTTCAGGTTGTCTGTTCCCAAGATGTCACTACCTTTTAGTAGATGTTGTCAAAGGAGCGTGTCTATTATTTCCTTGCTGGTCTCAACATAAAGTGTGATTAGATTCATGTTTAGGTTCTCGGCCAACATTCGTTTCCTATTGTGTGTGGGGTCATGTTCTATATGAAGAGAGCAAGCGGAGTGCTATGGTTCATTAGCCCCTCTAGGATTGGTCTACTTTAGTTGTTTCTTCTGCTCCCATAGATGGGAAATTTGGTTCATTTGAGTCTGGGAGTAACGGTTCTTCTAGTGATCGTGATCAGATTAACTGTGATTATTGTGGAAAAGAATAAGCAACACATTTTGATTGTATTATGTTATAGTTCACCTCCCCATTATCTTAAGGGGATGCCGTAGATAATTGTTTGGTTCGTAGGTGTTGGCTTTTTTTTTGACTTTCAAAGGTTAATAATGTAATTTGGAGCGTGCCAACAAGAATCAATCAGTCCTTACAGAATTTTAATTGCCAACCAATTATTAGACGATTGTGTTGAAGTTCTTTCAGCCTCAATGAAGAGGACTTTTACTGGTGGCTTGTTTCAGAAGCAATTTTTAAGAAATAACAAGTACAGAACAATTCAGAAATTGAATTTCATTGAGTAAATAAGAACTTACAATGAAATGACCCAGCCTTGAAAAGGTTTACAGCAATGACTACTCGAGACTACTCGTAAGAAATGAAGTGTAGTACAGGAATTGAAATGCTGAAATGTAAAGAGCTGGAAATGTAAAACTGGAAAGAAATATGAAGTAAATAAACTGGTTTCTGAATCTAAGTTTGGGTCCTTCAATTTGGAGCCTTCCCTGCAATTTATACTCTCCAAAGGTAACCATCGAAGTGGGCTTCCAACCATCGAAATGTCCTCCCATGATTGCTGATCATGCTCTCTCACAGTCAGTTCCACTATTCTATTCTTGCAGTTAGGCTTCCCTCTTGGATTTTGAATTTGAATTCGTGAGTAATCGTTAGGCCACGTCATCTTGCGCCTTCTAGCTTTTCCAGTGCTGTGCAGATCCATTATAACTAATATGACCTGCCACGTATCTGTCTTTGATTGGAGACTTGTATTAATTCTCCGAATTGCCCCTCATGTACCACGTGTCAAGCTGCGATTAACTTTTACAAAATATGTAGCCAACATTACCCCACGCACTAATTTGCCCAATACATGGTGATATTAGTGGACTCAATGCACTTTGTCCACGTCCTAGGACGTGCATGGACTTTATATCTTCTTAGAAATGCAACCGTCTTCCATAAATGAAGCACTGAATCTGCATTAAATGTTTTCCTGTGTTGAACATTTTCCACTATCTGAGTATTCGAAAGGGTTGATACAGTTCTCATGGCCAAACAAACCTTTCTTTTCATCGATCGTACATACAAAGAGGTATTAGACAATGATGTTCGTCCTCGAAGGAACCTTCATGCATTTATTGGCCATGCTTATCCGCCTCCATTTATTCAAGTTATGGATGCTTTCGCAAACTATCAACCTTTGGACCAATAATCTGCCAACTACAAACCTTTGGACCAAGAACTTGCAAAAATGGATCTTGGAAGCTCCTCTTCTGCCTCCCAACTTTTTGCATGGGATGAAGCTGCCTTCTCTTCCTCTAACAACACTTCTAACAGCACTGGCTGGGGAACTTGGCCTACACCCACTCAACCTCAAACAAGGGAGCGAATCCACCATCGATTTCCTGAATTTGATGACCCCATTGTAATCCATCCCTCCATGCGCAGCTCCGTAGTATATCCATACGTCTCCCTCGACCGTCTTCGCAGCCTTGAGGACAACTTGCTTTCGACATGGTATATTTCCACCTTGCCGTCCAGAATAGTGTGAAATACTCCACACCCTATTGAATCCTTGGAACTCAGTCCCTCATTCTTAGCCAAAAGGCAAAACTTTGCTTCTTTGACTAGCTAGAATGTGTGAACAGGCCTGACTTCCTACCTTCCTTTGGAGAGGACCCAACTGCTCCTTCCCTGCCTTACAATCCTAACTGGATTGAAGAACTGAAACTCACCCTCTTCGAGAGCCAGCATTTTGCTCTCTACCAAGCCTCAGTCCTTCCCATTACTAACCAACAGTATAGAGCCCAGACTCTTCTTGCCGCTTTCTTCCATTTATCCTTTGATGTCCTTCGAGATGATATTCCTCACAAGAACTTATTATGGTCTCATGATATTATCATTCGAAGCTACATCCTTAACCTTATAGCCTAGACAGAGCTTTATACTTTCTTGGATAAACTTCCTCTTCTACTCAACTGGCACACAAATGCTTCCATTACCAGTGAGTTGCTGGAGGAAACCTCTGCTGCTCGTATTCAAATTCAGTATGAGGCAGAGAATCTTCTTGAAAAATATGAGAACTTTAAGAACCAAGACTTAGAGTTTGGAGGAGATACTTATTGGCTACATATTTTGTAAAAGCTAATCGTAGCTTGACACGTGGTAGATGAGGGGCAATTCGGGGAGTTAATACAAGTCTCCAATCAAAGACAGACACGTGGCAGGTCATATTGGTTATAATGGATCTGCGCAGCACTGGAAAAGCTAGAAGGTGCAAAATGATGTGGCCTAACGGTTACTCACGAATTCAAATTCAAATCCAAAAGGGAAGCCTAACTGCAAGAATGGCGTAATGGGACTGACTGTGAGAGAGTATGATTAGCAATCATGGGAGGACATTTCGATGGTTGGAAGCCCACTTCAACGGTTACCCTTGGAGAGTATAAATAGCAGGGAAGGCTCCAAATTGAAGGACTCAGACTCAGATCCAGAAACCAGTTTATTTACTTCATATTTCTTTCCAGTTTTGCATTTCCAGCTCTTTACATTTCAGTATTTCAATTCTTATATTGCACTTCATTTCTTACGAGTAGTTTCAAGTAGTCGTTGCTGTAAACCTTTTCAAGGCTGGGTCATTTCATTGTAAGTTCTTATTTACTCAATGAAATTCAGTTTTTGAATTGTTCTGTACTCGTTATTTCTTAAAAATTGTTTCTGAAACAAGCCACCAGTAAAAGTCCTCTTCATTGAGGGTGAAAGAACTTTAACACAATCGTCTGATAGTTGGTTGGCAATTAAAATTCTATAAGGACTGATTGATCCTTGCTGACACGCTCCAAATTACATTATTAACCTTTGAAAGCCAAAAAAAGCCAACATATATTTTTTGGCACGCGCAATGGGACTATTAAAAATGGCTAGACGTAGAGCAAGAGTAGAAAATGAATGCTTGGAAGAGGGTGTGGAAGGAGAGGTAGAAATACCTAACCCAGAGGAGAATGTAATGGATGCCCCTGTCTCATCAGATCCTTCACAAATAGTCGAACAGACCAGCACTTCAGAGTATACAACACATGTCCAACACACTGGACAGGGCCACGAGCCTAGACCTTCGAATGTCCCTTCTACCTACCCAATAAATCCATAGGGAGGTTTAGTAGATGCTATGGGGCAACAATTAATGTATACAATGGAAAGATGAGCAACATCCTTTTTAGATCGAGTGAACTCTCATCAACCAATGATCGCACGACAAGCTGAAGAAAACATGAATTTCCTTCAGTATAGATTGGCTTGAGATAAACAGTCTATGCAAAATAGTAGACAAACTAATGGTCAGACTAGCAATCAGAGTCATGAGAGGTCATCACCTGTGCTTTAGTCATGGTACGAAATTCCTTCAAGACCACTAGCGAACCAAACTGTACCATTGCCTCCTAGCGAAATCATACAAATTGGTGGATCTGGGCCACCACTAGGTAATGGCATGAGGGCATTTCCAAATCCTATGTTTGAAAACATGCCTGGCACAAGGGGTTTCACCAACCTTGTGTTTGAGTTTGCACCTTGGGGGTTGGAAGGATTTCCTGCAGTTGGAAGAGAAGCAACACCTGCTTCTCCTCCTGTGGTACCTTTCGCAGGGCAGGCCCCAAGAGGCCAGCCATACCTTCAATAGCAGCTAGTACAACAGGGACAACCAGTCCTAAATGTACCCATATATGGACCAAGAGGCCCACAATCACATGGAGTTCCTCTAAACCCTGTGTTTGTTCCTCCAGTAGTGGTTTGGCCAGCACAAAATATGGTTCCTAGGGATCAGATTGTTGACATCATTAGAGAAATGTGTGGACCTATGGCTCGGGGGGTCCAAACTTCGGTGTACAGGAAACCTTACCCAGAATAGGTAGACAGGGTACACGAATATCCAAGGAGGTTTAGAATACCAGACTTCGCACTCTTTTATGGAAATGGAAATCAGTCAACTATAGAACACATTGCTAGGTTTACAGGTCAGTGTAGTGAGTTCACTAATAATGACTATACAAAACTGAGACTTTTTCCAAACTCTCTAACTGGGGCAATCTTCGTATGGTACATAAACTTTACACTTGGCTCTATCCAAACTTGGCAGCAAATGGAGGAAGTTTTTCATGCCCAATTTTTTCAAACAGAACCTGAAGTTTCCATGGCAGACTTGGCAAGATTAAGCCAAAAGCCTAATGAGAAGGCTGCTCAGTTTATTGCCAGATTTAAAAGGACACGGAACAAATGTAGGGTCATGTTACCAAAGCTTGAATTTGTAAGATTGGCTCAAAATGGTTTGGAGTTTAGGCTTCGAAAAAAGTTTGACTCAACTGAGTTTCGAGACTTAGTAGAGTTAACATATAAGGTGTCTAGATATGAAACTTTATTCGAGGAAGAATAAGATCAAAGTAATGCATCATATAAGACCTATTATAGGGACCCTAATTATGAAATTGATACAGCAGAGATGGTGGGAAAAGAACCAATGACTTGTGAGACATTAATTCAGAAAGACAGTACAATAGACCAACAGTTTAAAAAGAAAGACCTGCATAGAAAGTATTCTTTTGACTTAACAAAAGCAGATGACATTTTTGATTATTTGCTTGCAGCAAATTTCCTAAAGTTACCAAAGGGAGTTAAGATTCCTACCCTTGAAGAACTTAAAGGAAAACTGTATTGTAAATAGCACAATTTTTGGTCTTATTCAACTAAAAACTGTATTATTTTCCGAGACAGATCCAAGAACAGATTCGGAAGGGGAGGCTAAAGTTTCCAGTCAAGTCTGAGAAAGGTATGGGAATTGACACCAACCCGTTTTCAGAGATTGGGGAGGCTGCAACCAATATTGGCATGCCAGATTTCCAAAACCTATCATTGAAAGAATTGGAGGAAGTTACGGTGCAAATGCATGTGGCTAGCCAGGCTGCTTGAAGGAAGAACTCAAAAAGTTCACCAGCTGATGGACAAAGCTCTACAGGCCTAAAAGAAGGCTCTAGTGAAGAGATATTGGATGATGACTCTCTTGAAGTTGCTATAGTGTAAAAGATGTGTCTCAGGTGCAGGATGTGTTACAAGTGGCTAAAAAGGCTCCTAGTTGATGGGAAGCAGCATTACAAAGAGGTGCAGAGGGACCGAATAACCAGCACCCATAACAACAGGCCATACCCAACTGGCCCTAGACAATAGTCATCCTTAGTAGTGCCACCAGACATCAGGATGCAATCAAAGGAAAGAGGCCTCTGTATGAAACTAGGCCACCTAATTATTACAGAGTAACAACCAGCTTGAAAGGAAGTATGGATTTAGTGTAGGGCATGGGACCGGACTAATAACTCGAAGAACTGCTTCGAAGACTGTTTCAAAGAGTGGGGCAGCAGATCTAGCAGCCAGACCAGTGGGCTCATGGGTCCCAGGAGTTCCAGATTGGTTTGTCATACAGAACCAACCTAAGGAAATGTCTACTCAAACAAATGTTTTTAGAGACGAGGGAACAATGATCAAACCTCCCTTGGTGGCTCCAAATAACTGGGTGTTATTAAAGAATCCAAAAACAAGGGAGTCAGATGTGGTTTCTATAATTTCTAGGTCTCAAAGGAGGAAGATCCAACGAAGATATACCCAGTATCAAAGGGATTTGAAAGAAAGTGGAGAGAGCACTTCCATGGCACAAGCAAAAGACCAGACAGATGAAGGGCTAGGTTTGAAGCCCGCTCCCAAGATCAAGAGGAGTGCCAGTATGGAGCAGTTGGCTAAAGTTCATGCTGAACTAAGAGTCAATGAAAAATTTAGTTTAGCAGGCCTCGAGAAGGCTTTAATGGAAAGTGATGATGAAACGGATGAAGGGACTGAGCTAGGCCAAGAGAGAACATTGGTTGAAGATGGAATGCTTGAGGCCTTCATGGCTGAACAAACCTTTTGGTTGAAAGCAAACAGAGGTAAGTCACCAAGTTGCTTCAAAGGAATCTGCTAGCACAGAGGTACTAAAGTGCAGCATGGAAGATGCTTCCTAAATAACAGAACAAGCTAGTGTGGAAGGGAAACAAGTACAGCCAGCAGTTAAGTTTGGCCCATTTCTTCTAGTGCTAGTAAATATGGTATATATACTGCCATAGGAGTTCTAGATTGAAGAGGGAAACCAAGAAGGTTAGGAAAATGACCCCCTTCTAGTTTCTAGTGAAGATTCACAGGTCAGTATGATTCAAGACGAGTCTGAAGTGGCCACACCAATGGAAACTGAAGAAGAAAGTGAGGAGGTGAGTATTAACCTCTCATATCCTTTCGAGTACCCTACAATAGGGCTGTTGATAAACCTGTTGGACTCGACTTAACCGACCAAACCGACTTGAACCGTTGAGCAACGGCCGATTTCAAATGTTACAACGGTCCGACCACAGTTTAAAAATGCAAAAAAAATTAGTTGATCGGTCGGGGTTTGAATTCCAAAAAAAAAATTATTGCCTACACCGAACCGTCCGATTATCTTGTACGTGGCTTTCTAGGATTGAAAGTTTAAAATATATTTAATGCTCTTAGACCAATCTCTTTCTTCCATATACACTTGGCATTATATGATTGGGTGTTAAAAAATTACACTTAACTTTTCACCACACCTTTTCTTTTCAACTTCTTTTCTCTCTATTTGTCAGTCACTTTTTGTTCCTTCTTTTTTATCACCTTCTTTGCTGCAGAGATGATCTCCACTCTCTCTCTCTCTCTCTCTCTAAAAAAGTGGTCCTTTTATCTTCCCAACATATTTTCTCAATCAATATTATTATTGTTTACCTTACTACAGAGATTTATCTCTACTGTGTATTCTCTCTCAATCACAAAGAAGTGGTTATGTTGCTGTCTAGATCTCTCTCTTGGATTGATGGGAACATAAGCTCTGTCACCACATTTCTCACACCGGCAATTAGGGGTGTAATCGGTTTGGGACAGTCGGTGTTTAGGTGAAATTTTGCACCGAACCGATATTGTCGGTTTAATTATATTGAAAACCAATACAGACCAAATTTTTTATTAAACTGCACCAAACCGCACCGATTCAAACGGTTCGGTTCAATGCGGTTTAATCGGTTTAAGTACTTTCAAAATTAAGTCATTTCTTAAATTTATAGTATAATAAATAATTTATATAAAAATATTAAATTAGCCATTTGTACACAATTTTAACCATATCTAATATAACCATTCACAAAAATACAAATAAAAAATTAATAAATACTAAGGCTTGATACTTTTACTGAATTAGAATTAGAAACAAAATATAATCTCAGAACCAAAGTCTTGACATCAAAACAAAATCAAAACTTAAAACAATCATCCCATAAGTCTAAACCACAAGTCTATCAAATAGAGTCAAAATATTCATTATATATTTAATATATATTATATGTAAATATATTCAGTCGGTTTCGGTGCAAATCGGTGTATAGTATATCAAAACTGGCACCGAACCGAAAACTGAAAAAAATTAATTTCCAAAACCGAACAGACCGATTCATATTAAAAAACCGACCAAATATGACCGGTTCAATCCGGTTCGATCGGTTTAGTCGATTTTTTCGGTTTTTCTTACATCCCTGCCGGCGATGGCTCCAATGCACAACCTTGATGAAGTCTTTCTCCTCTGCATCCTCCTCTTTGTAACTGCCTTTCTCATATCTCTCTGTTTTCCTTTTAAATATGCTCATCTCTGAAACCGCCTCCCTCATGCCCTCCTCTAAAATCCTCTTTCCTTCATCCCTCTCAAATCTATTCATGGTCTGAAGGATTTTACAATTTCGACTGAAACTCGACTGCCAAAACCCTTACCCGAAGTGGATGGTTTTGAAGAGCTGCTAGGTCGGAATCAGATGACAAATTCTCTCATCCGATATGATCGGTTCGAGTGACGGATATACCAAGAACCCAATCCGATCCGACCCGTAAACACCCCTACCCGACAACATCTATGACTCAGCACGTTAAGCCCTTGTATATTAAGGCTTACTTCGATGGGATACAAATGAACGGGGTGTTGGTGGACAATGGGGTAGCAGTGAACCTGCTTCCGAAGTCTTCCTTGAAGAAATTGGGAAAAAGAAACCCCAGATTAATTCCAACCAGCACAACCATTGCTGGTTTTGCTGGGGATAAGCAGATGGCTCAGGGCATTCTGCCCATCAACCTGAGTGTGGGGACTAGAGATTGCATGACAACATTCTTTGTTATAGACAGTAATGCCAAGTATAATGCTTTGCTTGGCAGCGATTGGATCCACACCAACAAATGTGTGCCTTCCTCTCTACATCAGAAAATAATGATAGCACTATGCAATGGAGAGACAGAGGAGATCAACGCAGACCCCCAACCCTTTATCGCTTGTGCTGATTTTGCAGAGGCCAAGTTATACACTGAAGGAGTGACACCACTCAGTGTACTATGGAAGCCTGATGGAACAGCCTAAGTGACGGTTGATCAGAAAGTAGCACACCTGAAACACTTAGTGCAGGAAGTGTTGATGAAGAGTTTCACCAAAGATGACAATGATGCCTGGCTGTAGGTAAGAAGATAAGAACCAAGAAGCTAGGCCCTTGGCCTTAGTCAAGTTTTCAGCATTGGACGTAAAGTCAATAGTCCAGAAGGTTTAGGAACAAGAGAAGGAAGCCATGGTGGTTGGCTATAATCAGGAGCAAGAAGAGGCCAGGTCTTTGGCCCTTGATAAGTACTGTGCATTGGACATCGATACAAAAGTCTAGGAAATACAGGAAGAAGAAGCCTTATGGACATATTTTGTCTATGAGGAAGAAAGCAAAGATGTTGAACCAGAGAAGGTGGGAGCAGAACAAAATGAAGTTGCTTTGAAGGCAGAAGAAGTCAAAGGAGAAACATTAGTAAATGTTCAAGTACAAGACCCCTTGGAAAAAGTTAATTTAGAGGAGGGTTTTGCACAGCAACTCATTTATATCAGTGCTTGGTTAAGTCCTATTGACAGGAACCAGTTGTTGGTAGTTCTAAAGCAATATAAGGATTGTTTTGCGTGGTCTTATAATGAACTGTCTGGATTGGATAGGTCATTAGTGAAACATAGGCTCCCTATGAAGCCTAACTTCAAGCCACACAAGCAGAAACCAAGACGAATAAGCCCTGAAGTGGTTCAGAAAGTGAAGGAGGAGATTCTTAGGCTCCTTAAAGCTGGTTTCATTAGAACAACCAGGTATGTTGAATGGTTGTCTAACATTGTGCCTGTGATTAAAAAGAATGGCAAGATGAGGGTATGCATCAATTTTAGAAATCTGAATTTGGCAACTCTAAAAGATGAATATCCCATGCCTATAGTTGATCTATTGGTGGACAGTTCAGCAGGGCACAGGATTTTGTCTATGATGGATGGGCATTCTGGTTACAACCAGATCTGCATTGCAGAGGAGGATGTTCACAAGACAGCATTCAGGTGTCCTAAGAATATTGGCACCATCGAATGGGTGAAAATGCCATTTGGTCAAAAGAATGCTAGGGCAACATATCAGAGGGCAATGAATACTATCTTTCATGATCTTATTGGAGGATACCTAGAGTGTTACATTGATGATATTGTTGTAAAGTCTCAAGTTCATGGAGGAATACCTGATTCACTTGGTAGCAGCTTTTGAAAGATTGAAAAAGTTCAAGTTGAAGCTTAATCCTCTCAAATGTGCTTTAAGTGTATCAGCTAAAAACTTCTTGGGGTATGTAGTGCACAAGAAGGAAATACAGATTTATCAGAATAAAGTCAAAACCATCATTGAGGCCAAACCTCCATCAAGTAAGAAAGAATTACAAAAATTCCTTGGTTAGGTTAATTTCCTTCGAAAATTTATTTCTAACACTGTAGGGAAGATTAAAGTATTTTCTTCTTTGTTAAAGTTGAAAAATGAAGAAGAGTTTGTGTGGATAGCAGAGCATCAAGTTGCTTTCGAAGGAATTAAAGCCTACTTGGCCAAGCCTCCAGTGTTGATGCCACCAAGGAGAGACAAGCCTTTGAAGTTATACATTGCTGCAACAGAAGATTCATTGGGAGTTTTCCTAGCTTAGGACAATAAAGAAGGTAAGGAGCAAGCAGATTATTACTTTAGTAGGTTTTTAAATTCTTGTGAATATAAATACTCAGCTGTAGAAAAGCTGTGCCTTGCATTGTACTTTGCAGCAATGAAATTAAGATTTTTTTTTTTGTCTACTGTAGTCTTGGTAATTGCAATCACAGACTTGGTTAAGTACATGTTATCTAGACCTATGTTGAGAGGAAGAATTGGCAAATGGATATTAATCAAAATTTCATTTAGAATGTCTCCCAAAAAGCAGTAAAAGGACAAGTTTTGGCTAACTTTTTGGTAGATCATCCATATCAAACAAAAAACCTAGTGATAATGGACCTTGGTATGGTCAATGTTGAACCATGGCAAATGTGGTTTGATGGATCAAAAGCTAGTGGTTTGGTTGGAATTGGTGTTATAATTAAATCACCATAGAGGGTAGAAACCACACGTGATTTCAGAGTGGATGAAACTACTTGTTCCAATAATCAAGCTGAATATGAAGCTTTAATAATAGAACTTGAGATACTTATTGGATTACAAGCTCATGTAGTTGATATGTTTGGGGATTCCCAATTGGTAATCAACCAAGTAAAAAGAATCTTCAAATGTCAAAGTGCAAGCATATTTACATATTATGTTGTTGCACTGCATTTGCTTTCTCAGTTTTAGATAGCCAATGTGACTTATATCCCAAGATTCATGAACCATGAGGCCAATGATGTAGCTCAAAAGGCCTCAAATTTCAGAAGAAAGGGGAAGACCCAAGTGGACATAAGTCAAACAATATATCAGAAGTTAATACCACTTTTGGCTAAAAGGGGTATCATGGTAGAAGTTAACCAGAATAACTTAGAAGAGCATGATTGGAGACATCCAATTATTCAATATTTAACTGGCCCATCTTCGAAGGCCGGCAGGAAAATTAAATTACAGTCTATGCAATATATAGTGTATAACAATGCTCTTTACAAAAGGGGTGCAGATGGGTAGCTGTTAGAATGTTTAGAGCCAAAGGAAGCATTGATTGCTATGGCTGAGGTGCATGAAAGTATTTGTGGTGCCTATCATCCTGGTGTGAAAATGAGATGGTTGCTTCGAAGGCACTCCTATTATTGGCCAACTATCCTAAAGGATTGCATAGAGTATGTAAAAGGATGTCAAGCATACCAAAAGCATGGCATGATAAGACATGTGCCAGTAACTGATTTGCATGCAGTTGTGAAGCCTTGGCCATTCAGAGGATGGGCAATAGATATGATAGAGAAAATACATCCTTCCTCTTCAAAGCAACATTGTTTCATTCTAGTGGCCAC